>BLBF01000062.1:3345849-3412592 GCA_015471245.1 Laticauda colubrina | reverse complement strand
AGGGAGGCTGGCAGCAAGGCTGGCAGCAAGGCTGGCAGGCAGACATGCAGGCAGGTCAGGCAAGGCAGCCAATCCGTCCGGCAGCAGGTCTTTCCTCTGAATGGCGTCCTGCTCCCGAGCTGCTTCCGTTATATCTGCAGGGCTGACGCAATCCATCCCCCCCGCATGCGCAATGAACGACAGGCATCCGTTAGGCTTCCGCTGTGCATCCTCTAGGCTTCCGCTCTGCATCCGCTTCATCCGTTCCGCGTCCGCTTCACTGAGGCCCCCTGGAAGCCCTGTGGATGTGCCATCCACTCCCATCCGCTCCCATCCGCTTCCATCCACTGGGCTTCCGTTCCGCATCCGCTTTGCATCCGCCCTGCGTCCTCCCCGCGTCCGTGTTATCCACTCTGGTTATGCAAATTTTCACCCCTTTTGAGAGCGAATAACAACGGATGGAACATTTTGCTCATCCGCTGTGTTCTTTTTGCATCCGTTGACCAGTGTGACATGGGCTTTACTAATATAAGCTAATATAAGCTTTACTAATATAACCAAGGTTCATTTTAGATAACTTTTCTTCACTGAATCTACCTCTTCTATGTGGATAAGGCAACAACATCATACCCAGCATGTTGCTTTATCAACCTCCTCTTATTCAGAATCAGACTTTGCTATGGAAATCTCCTTAAATCTCCAGAATCCTAGCATATATTCTTACTACCTGATCATAATATATGTCCACTGAGCTGGATTTCTTGGGGATGCAAAATGGTTGATATGGATTCCACAAACAACAGGTCAGCACATTCCCTAGTTCAATGCCCTAGGCAGGGTATGGTTGAAGGCCCACAGAGAAGACCAGAAATCCCCAATTTTTTTCCACTAGCATAAACATTTGAATCATTGACAGTCTGCTGTGGGTACACAGACACCATTGCAGGTCTGGTAATGATAATTAGTGCTTAAATGGGAGACTGCCTGCCAAGCCCAGACATGCTCTTTTTGGAAAAAAGCATTAGACAGAACTCAAACAATCAATATATCTGCACAGTCAGAAGACATGCCAGTGTGATCCAGCCCTTGTGTTCAAGAGTCATCTCTTTGGAGTCTTTAAATGAAGACATCATATCTAAATGAAAATTTAGTATCAAATTAGAGAAACAAGAAAAGGGGGAACCTACAATATCAATCCTTTTCAGATTCTGAATATTCTTCAATACAAATTCGGCCAGTTTTGCATGATCCCAATATCTTTGGGGAGGTAAACAGATGTTATTCAGAGCCCAGAAAACGAGTGAGAAGTACTGAGCAAAATACTTCAAATATGTAAGATAATAAAAAATGAAGGGATGTAAGATAATAAAAAATTACATCACTATCCTTTGCTGAATATTAGTGAAAGGATCTTGGGGAGTTTGTGAGTTGTAAAAAAATTAAAACCCTGCAAATTGTATTTGCACCTGCCTGAATTGTAAGTCACCTGCCTGAACCAACAGCCCAACTTATTTTCCTGAAATATTTCTCAAAACAATACTGCATGAGTCAAAAAGAGGGCTGTGAAAATATTTACAGACCCCTCACATCTCGGACTTAAACTGTTTCAACTCCTTTCCTCAAAACTATGCCATAGAGCACTGCACATCAGAACAGCTAGACACAAGGATAGTTTTTTCCCGAAAGCCATCATTCTGCTAAGCAAATAATTCCCTCAACACTGTCCAACTATTTACAATGTCTGCATTACTGCTACTATTAATTTTCTCATCACTTCTTATTGCCCACCCCCTCCCACTTGTGACTGTATGACTGTAATCACTTGTATCCTTACGATTTATAATGACTTTTTCCTAGTATGATTTGACTGCTTATTGTATCCTATGACTATTATTAAGTGCTGTACCTGATGATTCTTGACTCTTGATGAATGTATCTTTTCTTTTATGTACACTGAAAGCATTTACACCAAGACAAATTCCTTGTGTGTCCAATCACACTTGGCCAATAAAGAATACTATCTATTGAACACAGGATGATGACAAACCAACATTCCTTTTGAAAAATCCCTGACCCAGCAAACATGCTAACTCAGTTGGATGCTCATGCTTAGAGCAGAAATCGTAGACCTGACTCTCTGAGGACACTTTTATCCTCAGAGAAAAGAAGACTGTGTCAGCCTTCAAGATTTTAGCCTTCAAGACCTTCTCCCTTTCCTTTGCATTTTTTGGCTGTCATAAGTAACGGGGAGAGGAGGGGAGATAGTTTTGGGAAGTGAGCTGGAGGTGTTACAAAGTGGAACTGTATAAACTGGGGGGGGGCAGTACATTCTTGCTTAAGTTTCTGTTTCCTGCTTAGCTTTCTATTCTCTGCGCAGCTGCAAACCTTTATCAAAATATGCCAAGGTCAACGGCCAGAAGTGTCATCACCACCTGAAGATGTCCACATGATGACATTCACAACTTTTAATTGGAAGAACCATTTGAACTATTGGGGGTGGGAACATTGCCATCACTTTGTATATTTGATTTACACACCTATTTTCTCAGATTCAGAATTCTTTTGTTGCTACCACTTGACTTCCAGTAAAAGATATCTTTTCTCTAATGAAAAGAGTCTAAGTATTTCTTTCTTGGATTTTGAATGGAGCACCAGCTGACATTATTCTGAATCTGAATCACTCTCTTCAGAGAAGGTCGGAGTTCCCAGCTCCTCTCCCTTTGGAGGGGCGATCTCTACAACCTCCTCCGCTTTAAGCACCGTTTCGCGAGACTTTGTACCCATCCCCGAACTTCCACGTGAGAAGCCTAACATTCAGTCATTAGATGAATGGATAACACAACTCCAGCTTACCTGGCTGGTTACTCGTAAAGCATTAGATGATGCACATAAGCTCGTAAGAAATTTGCAGACAAAAAGAGATCTCCACAAAAACCATATTGGGTAGGCGACAAAGTCTTTTTATCTACCAGATATTTGCAAACCACCCAAAAGTCATAAAAACTTGGCCCTAAGTACGTTCTCAATTCATTCTCAATTGAATGAATTGTGAACCCTGTGGCAGTCCAACTAAAATTACCAAAAACTCTTCGATGGATCCACCCAGTCTTCCACATTAGTCTGTTAAAACCTGAACATACTTCTGAGTTGAGACCGACCCAGATTGATCCTCCTGTACCATTGCTAATTGAAGGTGAACAACATTTTGAAGTTAAAGAAATTTTGGATTCTCGGAAATGGAGGGGTCGACTCCAATATTTGGTTGCTTGGAAACATTTTTCTCTTTCCCAAGCTGAGTAGGTCAATGAAATGGATGTTAGAGCTCCAACACTGGTCAAGGCATTTCGTACTAAAATATCCTGATAAACCTTAATACTATCAATATTTTGATTTTACCTGTATATTGACTATTATCTTCTATGTTTTCTTTTCTAGGACTAACGTCCTTTTTCCAGGAGGGCCAAATGTCAGCCTTCAAGATTTTAGCCTTCAAGACCTTCTCCCTTTCCTTTGCATCTTTTGGCTGTCATAAGTAACGGGGGGGAGGAGGGGGAATAGTTGTGGAAAGTGAGCTGGAGGTGTTACAAAGTGGAACTGTATAAACTGGGGGGGGAGTACATTCTTGCTTAGGTTTCTGTTTCTTGCTTGGCTTTCTATTCTCTACGCAGCTGCAAACCTTTATCAAAATATGCCAAGGTCAACGGCCAGAAGTGTCATCACCACCTGAAGATGTCCACATGATGACATTCACAACTTTTAATTGGAAGAACTATTTGAACTATTGGGGGTGGGAACATTGCCATCATTTTGTATATGTGATTTACACGCCTATTTTCTCAGATTCAGAATTATTTTGTTGCTACCACTTGACTTCCAGTAAAAGATATCTTTTCTCTAATGAAAAGAGTCTAAGTATTTCTTTCTTGGATTTTGAATGGAGCACCAGCTGACATACTGGCAGCCAAGGAGACTGGAATCCAGATGCTGCCACCCATGTTCCTTTTCTCTTGAAATTGACCTGGGCAAGTTGATGGTCTTCTTTTCAGTTATAGTCAAAATATATTTTAGGGAAGTAGATAGAGTTAGGCAGATGGGTGGATTGGAAATGTCTTTAATAATAATAGTTTTGTGCCTCTATTTATAAAACAGGACAGAGTTTTCTGGGAGAAGCACCTTTTTCCCAGAATGGTTTCCAGATATATTTGGTAACTGTTGGTAAACATACCCACTCTAAATCATTAGTTTAATTATACCTCATAACATCTGTGTAGAAAATAACCAGAATTAAATGCAGATGAATCAATAACTGATTGTTTAAATGCATTCTAATGAAGAACAGGATACCAAAGCCATGATTGGCCTAGATCAGCTTCATATTAATGTTACCAATTTTAAAAACAAAAAGAACATTGTTACATGCATTACTCATTGTTCATAGAAATAGGATGATAAAGAAACAATTACAGACTGACAGAAAATATTTTGACTGATTGTCTTACCAATTTGGCAAAAGATTGAATTAATACTCCATGATTAACACATTAACAGTTTAGTTATATGAAAATCATATTCTGTAATCTTGATTTTAATGCACCTTTTAAAGGCCCTGTCACAATGCCCAATGGATGCAAAACATATGTAAAAAGGATACAATGGACGAGCAAAATGTTCCATCCATTGTTATCCGCTCTCAAAAGGGGCAAAAATTTGCATAACCGGAGCGGATAACACAGAAAGGAATGGACACGGGGAGGACACAGGGTGGATGGAAAGTGGATGCGGAACGGAAGCCCAGTGGATGGAAGCGGATGGGAGCGGATGGCACATCCGCTAGGCTTCCGGGGGACCTCAGCAAAGCGGATGCGGAACGGATACAGCGGATGCACAGCGGATGAAGCGGATGTAGAGCGGAAGCCTAGCGGATGCACAGCAGAAGCCGAACGGATGCCGAGCATTAATTGTGCATGCGGGGGGGATGCATTGCATAAGCCACGCGGATATAAAGGGAAGCAGCTCGCACGTGGCCAGCATTCGGAGGAAAGACCTGCTGCCAGATACATCGAGTCCTTGCCTGCCCTGCCTGCATGCCTGCCTGCAAGCCTTGCTGCCAGCCTTCCTGCCAGCCTGCCTCCAAGCCTCCTGGCCAGCCTCCCTGCCAGCCTTGCTCTCTGCCTGCCTGCCAGCCTTGCTGCCAGCCTGCCTTCCAGCCTCCCTGCCAGCCAGTCTGCCTGACAGCCTTGGTGCCTGCCTGCTTGCCAGCCTTGCTGCCTGCCTGCCTGCCTTCCTGCCAGGCTTCCTGCCAGGCTTCCTACCAGTCTTCCTGCCAGTCTTCCTGCCAGCCTGCCTGCCAGCCTTGGTGCCTGCCTGCTTGCCAGGCTTCCTGCCAGCCTTGGTGCCAGCCTTCCTGCCAGCCTTGGTGCCTGCCAGCCTCCCTGCCAGCCTGCCTGCCAGCCAGCAACCCCACAACCATGGGGAAGAAGCAAAAGCCTCAGCAACCTGCCGCCATCCCTGGCAAGAGGGACAGGGCCACCCTCCCGCCCCCTGTCCCTGACTCTGCTTCTGCTGGGGCTTCTGCTGCTTGGGCTTGCTCTTCTGGTGCTGGAGCTTCTGCTGAAGCTGCTCCTGGCGGTGGTGCTTCTGCTGGTGCTTACTCTGCTGAAGCTGCTCCTGGTCCTGCTGGTCCTGCTCGTACTGCTCGTGCTCCTGGTCTTGCTCTTCCTGCTCGTCCTGCTCGTGCTCCTGGTCCTGCTCGTGCTCCAGGTGCTAGTGCTGCTGCTGCTGCTGCTGATGATGATGATGATGATGATCCTGCTGCTGCTGCTGCTGATGATGATGATGATGATTATGATTATGATCCTGATGATGATGATGATGATGATGATGATGATGATGATCCTGCTGGTGCTGCTGCTGCTGGTGGTGTGGAGGAGCAGCCCCTACTACCTGGGAGCCCCTCTGATGAGGGCCCATCTGGTCCTGCCAAAGGGAGGAAGAGGCGTATGCGACAACGGGAGAGGAGGCAATACTATATTGAGGAGGAACACGAGGATGAGGTGCTGAAGTGGCTGAGAGAGAATGACTATCTGTGGCGGAAGGGACACCTGCTGTACAGGGACACCAAAAGGAAGCAGGCTGCTTGGAGAGAGAGGGCGGAGAGTATGGGTTACACTTCGGAGGTGCTCCTCGGCTGGTGGAAGCACATGCACACCTGGTACGGGAAGCTGCACCTGAAGAAATCTGGCCAGGCCACGGTTAAGCTGACGGACAGAGAGACCTACGTCATGGCCAGGTGCAGCTTCCTGGAGGGTGAGATCCGCCACCGAGGAGCAGCAGCAGCCCCTCTCATTACCCTCTCTCTCTGGCAGCCTGCTGAGAGCCAGTCCTCTTCTGGCCGAGAGTCAGTCCCTGTCTCCAGGCAGGTTTCTATGGAGCGTGCCATGGCGGAGAACCCGCGGACAGGTGTTGTAACGGTGGTGGAGCGCGTGGAGGACTCCCTAGTGCGGTGGGAGAAAGGAGACGGCGCGTCCACCACAGCCGTAGCCGCATCCACCCCGCCAGCTCCACCTCCACAGAAAGGCAGAGAGCCAGACAGCAGGAGGGGCAGAGCCACACTGTCCTGCTGGAGATCAGGGACACCATCCGGAGCAGCATAGATCTCCTCTCTCAGCTGGTCAACACCGACTCCTCATCCTCCAACCACAAGCCCTTCCTCACCTATGTCAACCAGACCCTCAGGAACATGGAGGAACCCCAGTACCAGCAGGTGAAGGACCGGATCACCGATCTGCTTCACAACCCTCCAGATCCAGAGGAACCTGCTCCCACCCAGTCCAGGTCTGCTCCTCCACCCCAGGTGATGTCCCTCCCATTCCAAGGCTTCCCACAGCCCCTCACCTACCAGGGCTATGGCTACCAGGAGGTCCAGGAGCACAGGCACAGAGTCATCGGGCGACACCATTGCCACCAGTTCCACTGATGCCACCGAAGCGACCCACACCAATGATGCCACCGATGACAGTGATGCCACCCACGCCACCGATGCCACCCATGCCAGTCCTCACCCAGCTGCAGACCACACAGCCCCACTACACTACTCCTTCCTCCACCCCACAGCCAAGCCCGGCCTCAGTACATCTGTCATCAGTACTGGGGCTGACACCCCATGGCATGGAGAAAGGACCTCTCAGCATCACGGGTCTGAGCCAGCTGTCCGAGAGCTTCCTCAACACACCGTCACCTGTTGTCCTCTCAGGGCCAGGCACCCCAGTGGTGCCTCAGACCAGCACTGCAGCAGCAACCACCTCCACAGCACCTGGACCCTTCACCCCTGAGACTGGACACACCTCTGAGTGACCGTGAAGACTGCCAGAGACTGGGTGTGGACTTTATTTGTACACTTGACTTGGGTCATTTTTCTTTTACAGCTTGTTGTTCAATAAAGTTTATCTTTGATTCTCACACTTGCTTCATTTCTTTTTTTTAATAAAGTATTGGTGGAAACTTTTAGAATTGGTTTAAGCCTTTGCATGCTTGTGGGATGGGTTAAGATAGCAGTGGGATGGGCAGGGATACCTTTGGGATGGGTAATAGCTGTGGGATAGATAAACCTCCAGTGCAAGCATAGTGGGACTGTATGGTCCACCCTCCCAGGTGCCACACCTATGGCCCTTTATTATCAATAATAATGTAATAATCATCCACACATGTCAACACAAACACAACTCTTTATTAAACGCCCTGTTCATTGTAGGCCCACCCAAGATACATGGCCCAATCTCATCCGTGTGATGAGACAGGCTGAAGGAAGCACCCATTAATCATCTATCATCCTGTCTTGCCACTCCACTGCTCCAGCTGGGGAGTTGCACCAGTGTTTCAGGAGGTTGCGCTGCTTCTTCCCTTCATGTGAGGCTCTGCTGGGGTCTTGCACATCCTCAGTGTTGATCAGGTTTCGCCCTTGCCTCCATTCCCCAGGCTCCATGTCCCCATTGCCTTGTTGGAGGTCCACAAGCCTGTTCTGCAACACTGGGTAGCGGGTGTGCATGAGATTGTGCAGGATGCAGCAAGCTTCCATGATCCTCCTCACGGTCTCTGGGCAATGCTGCATGGTGGTGAGAAGTACCTGGAACCTGTTGCCCAGGATGCCAAAGGCATTCTCCACCACCCGCCTTGCCCTGGACAGCCTGTAGTTGAAGATCCTCTCTTCACGGGTGAGGAGTATGGAAGCGTAGGGCTTCATGAGGTAGGTTCTGAGGGAGAAGGCGTCATCCCCCACGATGAAGTAGGGCACATCTTGCGTGTCGTTGGGCAGGGGGTCTGGATCTGGGAAACCCACGATGAGGTTGCGTTCCAGCCCCTCCTTGAGGTCACTGGCGTTGTATACCTGGGCATCTGAACATGAGCCGTTGCCTGGAGCATCAATGTACATGAACTTGTAGTCAGCATAGACCATGGCAAAGAGGACGATTGCTGAAGAAGCCCTTGTAGTTGAAATAAGTGGACCCCGACTTGGCTGGAGCTTTGCAGGCCACGTGCTTGCCATCTATGGCTCCAACGGTGTGGGGGAAGTTCCACTTCTGATGCCATTACTCTGCAACTTTCTTCCAGCCTTCTTCAGTGGAGCGGCACTGGAGGAGCTCCTCCAGGTATTCTTCGATGATGGCATGCACCACTTCTCTGACCACAATGCTGATGGTGTTGTGTGGCACCCTCCAGCCGTACTGCATGCTTTTGTAGGTGGTCCCTGAGGCCAGGTGGCACAGAGTCAGTGCCACCTTGAGCCCAGGGTCTAGGCTGGGCCAGAAGTTGGTATTTGCCTTGGTCAACCTGGGTGTCAGCCGCTCCACAACTTCATCAAACATGGCTGGAGGCATCCTCATGCAGTTCTGGAATGCACGAGGGTCTTCGTTCCTCAGCTCCACCATCAGCTTGTTGTACAGTCCATACTCTGCTCTTCTCCTGATCCATCTTCGGACCCAGACACTTCTTGGCCGCCTCCTTTCTTTCACGTAGAACAGTTGAAAGAGCCTGTTGATGGCTTCGCACTGTTGTAGAAAGATGGTGGCTACCAAAAGGAGTGTGTTACAATCCATGGTGGACATGACTGGATGCTGTGGAAGAGGAAGTGTCAGATGAATGCTGCAGAGGTCTGCACAGCTGGGCTGCTGGTCTGAAAGTGAGATGCAGGTGAGTTGCTCCCCCTTTTTATAGGCAGTATAGGTGTCCCTTTGCATCCTCTAGGCATCCTCTAGGCATCCTCTAGACATCCTTAATATCCGAGATAGGTCCCCTCTGTGAACGTTTTTTCCGTTTTAAATGCTTTGTTTCCATGTTGCATCTGCTAGGCATTTGTTCCGCATTCGCGCAACTCGCATCTGCTCGGACACAGGGAGGAAGTAGAACGGACGTGGAACAGATGCAGAACGGATGCCTAGCAGATATAGTGGATGCGTAACGTATGCAGAACGGATGCCTAGTGGATGCCTAGCGGATGCAGAATGGACGAATTGGATACATTTTCCTCGCAAAAGTTTTGAGCAGCTCAAAACTTTCTGAGCAGATGAAACGTCCATAAACGGATGCTGGACAGATAGAGAGGAAGCAAAACGGAGGCAGTGAGTACAGAACGGATACATCGCGTTAACCAACGGATGGCAAGCTTTTTTGTCCGTTTTACATCCTCTTTGCATCCGTTGGTGCAGTGTGCCAGGGGCTTAAGTACTTTCAAATGACATAAATAGCATTTTGTTTATGAAGAATCAATAATAAAAATAGCAATTTATTTTCAAATAAATTCTAAATATTCTGTAATACATTTTCTTTTCCTTTTTCCAGAAAAAAGAATAGAATTTTTCAGATGAGGTCCACAAGAACAGCCCAGAGTTCTCTTAAATATGTAATATGTGTTTATTATTAGAATAAATAATCTGAGTCATAAAAAGTGGCAGTGTATCTTTCCTATGTGAGGAAATTGCTTGAATAAAAGCTTTGTAGGCAAAAGGTGAAGCATTAATTTCTGTTTCACCAAATAAGGCTAGAAAAGGGTATTGACTACCCAGAAAATGAATTTTACTGAATTGGATCCCATGATAATTGGTAGACACAACAAAGAGTACTATGCTATCACAAATGGACCAATAATTTGATATAGATATGCACAAATCTTATCATTTTGTGTTTTAAGAAACAATCAAAACCCTTGAATTACTGGAAAGGAGAAGAGAAATGATATGCAACCATTTCTGTTACTTCTACTAATTGACTGGTTGTGTTCTATCAGTCTCTTGTGGACTCTTAGTTACCACATAAATAGACTTGCTCCATGATAATCACTCCCTAACCTGGTCTTTCAGGTCTTCCAACAATGCACCAAGGATCACTGCAACTGAGTCCAATTACCTTGCTGCTAGTTCTCTTCTTCTCTTTCATTGCATCTTTCCCAGTATTGGAGCCTTCTCTATAGAGCTAACTATTTGCATAATAGCTCTGAAATAGGAAGTTTCAGCCTGGTCATTTGTATCTCAAATGAGAACTCTTTGTTGATTTGTTAAATGATCCATTTGTTTGTGTTCCATATTAACATACTTCAAATAGGTTATTCCTATTGGACAATAAATACCCGATGCTGATTGGCTACTTTTCTTGATGCTGATTGGCCAATCATAGCAGGGGTATGATTGGCCAATTCAAGCAGCGGAAAAAACAAGTAGCCATCATTGGACACTAGCCGCAAGCAGCTCTCTATAAAAAGAGCTGCCGCGGCTCCTGGTTAGAACGGACTTTCAGAACTAAATAAAAGAGCTGAAGTTACGCTGATCTCTGAGTCTCATTCCCGTGAACTGAACACTGGTGACAAAGGTGGAATTCTGAGAAAGAGATCAGTCAGACACGTGGCATCAAGAACCGAGCAGACAAAATGGCCAGAACTTACTCGCCACTCGCAACCTTCAATCCAGCAGCAGAGGACTGGGAATCCTACATCGATAAATTCCCCATGTTCTTGGAGAGTAACAACCTGCAAGGAATCTCGGACAATCGCAAAAGAGCTGTATTCCTAACACACTGTGGGCCCACAGTGTTTAAGATGGCCAAGGCACTAGCAAAACCAGACGACGTTAAGCAAATGGTCTGGCCAGACCTGGAGAGGCTGCTCAGGGCTCACTACACACCAACCGTCTCCAGCCTCATCAGGAGACACAAATTTTATAAATGGGACCAGAAGAAAGGTGAGAGCATCTCAGATTTTGTAGCCACTCTCAGGGACATCAGAGGAGCATGCAAATTCCTGAACATGGACAAAGCCATGAGGGATTGCATGGTACTTGGACTGAGAGACCTTACCCTACAAAGCCGACTGCTAACCCAACCAAAGATCACCGTTACCAAGGCTATTGCTGAAGGCATGGCAGCAGAAGCAACCAAAAAATCAGCAGCAAAAATGCAGCAAATGAATGCCAACCCACCAAAGACATCAACTGAAACGAATCAGGGTGCCGAGAAGAAAGTCGAAAGCACACACAAGACTGCTGCACATTTCAAAGACAGCGGATCGTCCAGAATCGATGAGGACGAGGAAGAGGAAATCCACAGGCTCCAGGCTGAGAGAGAGCGGCAAATGAAAAATGGTCATAAGTCAGGATACCAGTGTGTCGGTTGCAGAGGAGACCACCCCCATTCGGAGTGCTGGTTCTTAGATGCTGTTTGCTGGTACTGCGAATACCACAGGGGCCACATCGCACATGTATGCAGAAACTGCAGAAGCTACAGCCCCAGAAGAAGGGACAACACACCCCTGAGACAGAAAGAGAGGCGACGTGGAACCGAGAAAATTGCGAAGGCAAAGGGAAGCAGCCAAGCGAGAGCTACAGGAAAGAAGAAACTCATCAGACCATCACCATCGGCCATTCCAACGCAACTAATAGTCGAAAGGTACATGTGGCGGGCAGAATTGAGGGGCAAGAATGCAAAATGGAGGTCGATTCCAGATCGTACCTATCGATGGTATCCTGGGATACCATCAAATGACTAGTACCGCACATTGGCAAAACCAAATTAGAACAACAAGCACTGATTTTAAAAGACTACCAAGGCAACAGAATACCAGTAGTAGGACTTGGACACTTCCAGGTAACCTTCAAGGAACACCAAAAAATATTGCTGCTAACCATCATAGACCAGAACCAACCAAGCCTACTGGGACTCGAGTGGTTCAAGCCCCTAGGAATCGGAGTGACCAGCATTAACCGCATCACCGACGCAGACTGGGAGGAGAACCTGATGAGAGAGTTCCAGGATGTCTTCGACAGAAAGTTAGGCAAGGACCGAGGGTCCCCTATCTCATTCAATATAGATCCAACCATAGTTCCAATTAAGCTGAAGGCGAGGCGAGTCCCCTTTGCACTAAAACCCAAAATTGACGAAGAATAAAACAAACTTATAGAACAAGGCATCCTGGAACCAATTGACCATGCTAAATGGGAGACCCCAATCGTGACCCCAGTTAATGGGTCCATGAGACCCATTGATGGGTCCATGAGAATTTGTGGGGATTACAAGGCTACCCTGAACCATGCACTACAGCAAAGTGCATATCCTGTTCTGGTAGTACAACACCTACCACACCCCCTGGGAAGGGCCAAGGTCTTCGCAAAGCTCGACCTTGCCCAAGCTTACCAGCAATTGCCAGTAGACCCGGAAACAGCAGAGGCCCAAATGATCGTGACGCATAGGGGAGCATTCAAATGTACAAGATTACAATTCAGAGTCAGCGTAGCCCCTGGGGTCTTCCAAAGCCTAATGGAGTGGTTATTACAAGGGATAAAAGGAGTAATCCCATATTTTGATGACGTGTTCATCTCAGCTAACAATGAGAGACAATTAGAAGCCCACCTCAGAGAGGTTCTGCAAAGGTTCCAAAAAGCGGGACTCAAGGTAAAAAAAGAAAAGTGTAAATTGGCCACATCAAAAGTTGAATTCCTGGGGTACCAAATTGATAAAGAGGGCATCCACCCCACAGAAAAAAAGATCAAGGCAATCCAAGAGGTGCCTAGACCAAAAATTAAGGTTGAATTACAAGCTTTTCTGGGACTCATAAACTTTTACCACGACTTTCTGCCATAGAAGGCAACTACGGCGGAACCTCTACATAGACTCTTAGACAAATCGGCCGTCTGGACCTGGAGACGACGTGAAGAGACAGTGTTCCAGAAGATAAAGGACCTTATCACCTCCGATGCGGTATTGATACAATACAGTGAGACATTACCGCTTACAGTTACATGCGACGCATCACTGTTTGACGTCGGGGCTGTGCTTAGCCATGTCCTGCCGGATGGAAGAGAAGCCCCCATTGCGTTCTATTCAAAGACCCTCTCAAAAACTGAAAGGAACTATAGCCAGTTGGACAGAGAGGCATTGGCGGCTATATCTGGTGTAAAACGTTTCCACGAATACCTTTACAGTAGGACTTTTACCCTTGTGACCGATCACAAACCTCTTTTAGGTATATTCGCTGGAAACAGAGCCACCCCTAACATACTGTCGCCGAGAATGACAAGGTGGTCCGAATTTCTGACGGCATACAACTATAGACTAATCCACTGGCCCGGAAAAAACATTTTGCATGCTAACGCTTTGAGCCGCGCCCCCTTACCAGACTCAGAGACTGACCTGGCACCAACCACTTCCACCCTACAAATCGAGACTTTGACAAACCTACCAATAACCGCAGCCAACATCACCAGAATGACCGCAAAAGACAAGACATTGTTACAAGTTTTGAACTGGGTAGGAAAAGGGTGGCCAGAAAATGAGACAGACATTAATTTCAAACCGTATAAGAATAGACAAACCGAACTGTCATTATTGAAAGGGTGTATACATTGGGGTGATCGGGTCATAATACCAGAAAAATTACAAGACCAGGTATTGTGTATGTTGCACGAAGGCCACCCGGGCATCATGCGAATGAAAACCCTGGCCAGGAGCTATGTATGGTGGCCAGGGATGGACAAAGATATTGGGAAATGGGTCAAAATTTGCGGGAAATGTCAAAATTCCCATCCTGCACCCCCTTCAGCCCCTATTCTGGACTGGGAACAACCAAGGGGTCCCTGGTCACGAATACATATAGACTTCGCAGGGCCAACAAAAGGGCATACATACCTAACCGTAGTATATGCTTACTCCAATTGGTTAGAAGTAAGCATCATGCACTCTACGACCACCAAAGCAGTCGTCAAACAGCTACAAAAGCTATTCACTACACACGGGTTACCGGATGTACTCGTCTCCAACAACGGCCCACAATTTACAGCACTACGCTTCGAAAAATTCCTAGCAGAAAATGGCATACAACATGCACTGACAGCACCAGGCCGACCGGCGACGAATGGTAGGATGGAACGCATGGTCCGGTATACCAAGGAAACACTAGACAAATTAGACACAGGAGACATGCAAGAAAGAATAAGAAAAAATGCTCACAGTATAACACATAACACCAAACTCCACAACAAATAAAAGCCCAGCAGAATTACTGATGGGCAGAAAACTAAGATCACATTTAGATAGATTACACCCAACTTATGTCACCCAAAAACCAACCGACTACTCGAGCAAGTATTGCAAATTCGAACCAGGACAACCAGTATACACAAAAAACCTCACTGGCCAACCATTGTGGAGACCGGCAATTGTGGATACAATTACACAGATAACCGGACCATGGTCCTACAGAATGGAAACAGACGATGGCCAAACCTGGCGAAGACATATTGACCAACTACAGTCATGCACACTACAATGCACCGCTGACACACCCAGACACAAAGAACAACACACACACACATACCAACAACATCACAACAACTACACAAAACCAGCAACAGGCCAACCAGAGAAGGGGGAGATCGCTCAGTAATAAATAAGGGGGGGAACCCTCCAGTAGAAAAAGAAACCCCTCCAGTAGAAAAAGAAACCCCTCCGGTAGAAAAAGAAACTGCAGAAAATCAAAATAATCACAATAAAAAACATTCCCAAATAAACACAAGAAAAAACAGTGTCCTACCTATAGAAGTCAGCGATGAACAAGAAACACAAATAGACCTGGATGCTTGGTCAGAAAGGAGCAGCCGGGCCGACTCTACCAGCCCGAGTAGGCCGAGCGGGAGCGGCATGGCTGACTCTACCTTCCAGGAGGTTTGACAGAGACAGACAGGAGAAACAGCGATCCCATCCAAATCCGCTGAAGACGATGACACAACTAAACTGTGCAGGTCAACTAGGCAACCTAGAAGCCCTGCCTACTGATGTGACTACGTACAGTAGGACCGTACCAAGAAGGGAGGAGTGTTCCATATTAACATATTTCAAATAGGCTATTCCTATTGGACAATAAATACCCGATGCTGATTGGCTATTTTTCTCGACACAGCAAGGCTATGATTGACCAATTCAAGCGGCAGGAAAAACAAGTAGCCGTCATTGGACACTAGCCACAAGCAGCTCTCTATAAAAAGAGCTGCCGCGCGCCTGGTTAGAACGGACTTTCAGAACTAAATAAAAGAGCTGAAGTTATGGTGATCTCTGAGTCTCATTCCCGCGAACCAAACACTTTGTTTTCTTGGCTGTCCACAATATTCTCAGGTGTCTCCTGCAATACAAAAGTTCAAAAGGACCAATGCTTTCTCTGTGGTGCTTCTTCCAACTTTCACTTCTACAAAGTCACAGGGAAAACCATAGCTGTGCACTATTCTTATATTTGTAGGTAGAGACACCTTGAAGAATCTGAATATTTTTTCCCAAGGTCTTCATGGCTGTTCTCTCAAGTATTAATCTGCAGCATATTTCTCAAGAGCTCTTTTTTTTTTTACTGTTGATTTTGATCCTAAAAGGCAGATGCTATCAACCATTTCTATACCTTTATGGATCTGTTCTAAGACTAGTTGTTGTCCTTACTTTTATTTTCTTTATTTTTAATTTTGCCCCATTTTTTTCTCTCTGCTCTTTATTACTACAGTTTGCAGATCTTTTGCATTTTTGTCTATCAGATTAGTTTCATCATCATTGTGCAGTTAATAATGTTTTTCCTCCAATTTTAAAATCATGCTTATCTAGCTTTCCTTAACATATATTCAGCATGTAGGTTAAATTTTTAAAAAGGCAAGAATATACAGCCTTGATTCATTTTTTTTGCCAACCTGGAGTCAGTTTTTTTCTCCATGTTTTGTTTTTGCTGTCGCTTCCTAACCTGTATATAAGATTCTCATGACTACAATGAGATGTTCAGAGATTCCCATTTTTCTATGTACATTGCACAGATTATCCTACCCTCAAAACGACTCTAAAGAGCACTGCACACCAGAACAATGAGACACAAGAACAGTTTTTCTCCCAAACGCCATAACTCTGCAAAACAAATAATTCCCTCAACACTGTCAAACTATTTACTAAGTCTGCATTACTATGACTATTAATCCTTCCATCCTTCCTTTCACTCATCTCCTCCCACTTATGACTATATGACTGTAACCTTGTTGCTTGTATCCTAACCAGAGGTGGTATTCAGCAGGTTCTGACCAGTTCTGGAGAACCGATAGTGGAAATTTTGAGTAATTTGAAGAACCAGCATATACCACCTCTCTGGAGATTTTACAGTATCCTTCTGTTGCCACACCCACGAAGCCATACCCACAGAACCTGTAGTAAAAAAGTTTGAATCCCACCACTGATCCTAACAATTATTATTGACTGTTTCCTAGTAGGATTTGATTCTTGTTGTACCCTATGACTATCACTAAGTATTGTATCTTATGATTCTTGACTCTTGACAAATGTATCTTTTCTTTTATGTACACTGAAAGCATTTGCACAAGACAAATTTCTTGTGTGCCCAATCACACTTGGCCAATAAAGAATTCTATTCTATTCTATTGTACTCTGTTAATCTGTATCTGTAAATACTGTCTCCTTGTATATGACCTCACCAACATGTTAAAATGTCTATAAAGAGTATAATATAGCATATTTTATAGTATATTTCTCAGTGGCAGCACCATCATGAAACTTCTTGAAAAAATACATGCTTCACTGATTGCTTTCTATTTCTTCTGAGCAACTGATTATCCTTTAATAAGAGTAATTGATAACTGATCAATTATCCTGTTGACCTTCTAGAAATGTGACACTGTTACAGAAGTGCTTATTTATATTCCAAAAACATAAAACCAATGCCTTTCCTAAGCCAGCTATTACAAAACACATGCAAGCTTTCAAATTTCCAAGAATTCTTCATCAGTGATTGTGGTTAAAAAGCAACAATGGGGAGCAGCAGTGATTGTGGGGAGCTGATAGAAAAAAGACATTATGTTAGAACAGTGTCTATACCAGTTTATATCTTAGAATGAAAGAGTGCCTCTAGACATGCAAATTGAGAATTATCCAATTTGCATGTCTAAATGCTCCCTCAAAGCCTGTTGGAAAAAAAGAAATAGGAAAGATTTGTAAATTCCCCCTCCCCCTTTTTATAAAATATTAATTCCAGATGTTAAAGTTGAATCTGTTTTTGTCTTATGTGAAAAATTCAGATCCCTTCCTTGATGGAAAACAAAAAAAGCTGTCTTCTATATTATTTGCCATTCTAAGCCTTAAAGGTCACAAACAATATAATAATAAATGATGATAATAATAATATTTTAAAAGACAAAAATGGTATGAGAAAAACAGCAAATAAAGGATCGACAATGGATGATGTTTACCCATCTCATAAATCAAACACCTGCCTAAATGAAATCTCTGCATCTATTCTTTTACACCCTTCTAAGTATGTATAGCTTTACTATCTATGAAAGATGTCATATAAGAGAAACTATTTTTACTTTGTAACTATGTCTTCAAAACTTTCTTTTCTGAAAAATATTGTAAAATTATATTCAGCATGATATAAAACCTGACCTGAAATAATTTTATTATTAATCTTGAAATTTCCTTGGCAAATAGCCATGGAAAGATACATGCTCCACATTATAAGACAAAGTAGGAAGAGCTGCACATGGATTAGAGAACAAGCAAAAGTATATGATATCATCAAAAGACTAAAATAATTGAAATATAAATGAATTAGCAAGAAGAACTGATGGCTAGTGGACCAAGGCAGTCATAGAATGGATCCCACTTGATTAAAAAATGTCCATGAAAAAGACCTAAAACAAGATGGAGCAACGCCATCAGCAATTATTGTGGGCCCAGTTGGCAAAAGAAAGTTCAGGATCGTATAAATTGGAAATATGCGGAAGAGGCATTCATCCTGCAGTGGATAGACAATGGCTGAAATGATGATGACAATGATGATTTACTTAGTTAAAAGTAAAGCCCATGTCACACTGCATCAACGGATGGAAAGAGGATGTAAAACGGAGAGAAACACTTGCCAGACGTTCGTTAACGCGATGCTTCCGTTCTGTACTCACTGCCTCCGTATTTCATCCTCTCTATCCATCCAGCATCTGTTGACTGAGATTCCATCCGCTCAAAAAGTTTTGAGCTGCTCAAAACTTTTTGAGTGGAAAATGTATCCAACGCGTCCGTTCTTCATCCGCAACGCATACGGGGAACATCCGTTCTACATCCGTCATCATCCCTTACACATCTGCTATATCCACTAGGCATCCGCTGCGCATCCGCGCAACTCGCATCCGCTCCAGCGGAAAATGTACACAGGGAGGAAGCGAAACCGACACGGAACGGACACAAAGCGTTAGTAGGATGGACGGAGAAAGGATGAAAGCGGATGCAGCTCACATACAAAGCATTAAAATGGAAAAAACGTTCGCAGAGGGGACCTACCTTGGATATTTAGAATATCTACAGGATGTCTAAAGGATGCAAAAGGACATCTAGCAGAAAACCTATATTTCCTATAAAAAGGGAGAGGAACTCACCTGGATCTCACTTTCAGTCCAGCAGCCCTGCGGTGCAGACCTCTTCAGCTTTCATCTGGCTCTTACTCTTCCACAGCATCCAGTCATCTCCACCGTGGATCATCACACACTCCTTTTGGTAGCCACCATCGTTCTACAACAGTGCGAAGCCATCTATACGCTCTTTCACCTGTTCTAAGTGAAGAAAAGGAGACGGCCAAGAAGTGTGTGGGTCCGAAAATGGATCACCAGAAGAGCAGAGTACGGACTGTATAACAAGCTGATGATGGAGCTGAGGAACGAAGACACTCGTGCATTCCAGAAATTCATGAGGATGCTTCCAGCCATGTTTGATGAAGTTGTGGAGCAGCTGACACCCAGGTTGACCAAGCAGAGCACCAACTTCCGGCACAGCCTGGACCCTGGGCTCAAGGTGGCACTGACTCTGTGCCAACTGCCCTCAGGGACCACGTACAAAAGCATGCAGTATGGCTGGAGGGTGCCACACAACACCATCAGCATTGTGGTCAGAGAAGTGGTGCAGGCCATCATCGAAGAATACCTGGAGGAGCTCCTCCAGTGCCCCTCCACTGAAGAAGGCTGGAAGAAAGTTGCAGAGCAGTGGTATCAGAAGTGGAACTTCCCCCACACCGTTGGAGCCATAGATGGCAAGCACGTGGCCTGCAAAGCTCCAGCCAAGTCAGGGTCCACTTATTTCAACGACAAGGGCTTCTTCAGTATCATCCTCTTTGCCATGGTCGATGCTGACTACAAGTTCATGTACATTGATGCTTCAGGCAACGGCTCATGTTCAGATGCCCAGGTATACAACGCCAGTCACCTCAAGGAGGGGATGGAATGCAACCTCATCATGGGCTTCCCAGATCCAGAACCCCTGCCCAACGACACACAGGATGTGCCCTACTTCTCCCTCAGAACCTATCTCATGAAGCCCTACACCTCCAGATGCCTCACCCGTGAAGAGAGGATCCAACTACAGGCTGTCCAGGGCAAGGTGGGTGGTGGAGAACACCTTTGGCATCCTGTCCAACAGGTTCCAGGTACTTCTCACCACCATGCAGGATCGCCCAGAGACCGTGAAGAACATCGTGGAAGCTTGCTGCATCCTGCACAATCTCATGCGCACCCGCTACCCAGTCTTGCAGAACAGGCTCGTGGACCTCCAACAAGGCAATGGAGACATGGAGCCTGGTGAATGGAGGCAAGGGCGAAACCTGATAGACACTGTGGATGTGCAAGGCCCCAACAGAGCTTCACGTGAAGGGAAGAAGCAGCGCAACCTCCTGAAACACTGGTGCAACTCCCCAGCTGGAGCAGTGGAGTGGCAAGACAGGATGATAGATGCTTAATGAATGCTTCCTTCAGCCTGTCTCATCACATGGATGAGATTGGGCCATGTATGTTGAGTGCACCTACAATGAACAGGGTATTTAATAAAGAGTTGTGTTTATGTTGAAATGTGTGGATCAATGATTACATTGTTATTGATAATAAAGGGCCATAGGTGTGGCACCTGGGAGGGTGGACCATACAGTCCCACTATGCTTGCACTGGAGGCTTATCTATCCCATTGCTATCCTTACCCATCCCACAGATATCCTAACCCATCCCACAGCTATTACCCATCCAACAGGTTTCCCTGCCCATCCCACAGCTATTACCCATCCCAAAGGTATCCCTGCCTATCCCACAGGTATCCCTGCCCATCTCACAGCTATTACCCATCCCACTGCTATCCTTACCCATCCCACAAGCATGCAAAGGCTTAAACCAATTCTAAAAATTTCCACCAAGACTTTATTTAATAAAATAAATGAAGCAAGTGTGTGAAGCAAAGATAAACTTTTTAAATAACAAACTGTAAAAGCAAAATGACCCAAATAAAGTGTCCCAAGCAAAGGTAAAGTCAACAGGTAGCCACCCAGTCTCTGGCACTCTTCTTAATCACTCTGAGGCGTGCCCAGTCTCAGGGGTGAAGGGTCCAGGTGCTGTGGAGGTGGCTGCTTCTGGAATGCTAGTCTGAGGCGTCATTGGGGTGCCTGGCCCTGAGAGGAAAACAGGGGACGGTGTGTGGAGGAAGCTCTCAGAGAGCTGGATCAGTCCTGTGATGTTGAGAGCCCCTTCCTCCAGGACATGGGGTGTCAGCCCCAATACCAATGACAGATGTTCTGAGGCCGGGCTTGGCTGTGGGGTGGAGGAAGGAGCAGTGTAGTGGGGATGTCTGGTCTGCAGCTGAGAGAGGAGAGGCATGGGTGGCATCTGTGGTGTCGGTGGCATCTGTGGCGTGGGTGGCATTGGTGGTGTCAGTGGCATTGGTGGCATCAGTGGCATCGGTGGCACTGGTGGCGTACGATGTACCTGTGCCTGGACTGGGAAGGGCTGCGTGTGCTGCTGGAACTCCTGGTAGCCGTAGCCTTGGAAGGTGAGAGGCTGTGGAAAGCCTTGGAAGGGCAGTGACATCACCTGGGGTAGAGGAGCAGGCCTGGACTGGGTTCAGCTGGGTCTGGAGGGTTGTGAAGAAGACCGGTGATCTTGTCCTTTACCAGCTGGTACTGTGATTCCGACATGTTCATGAGGGTCTGGTTGACATAGGTGAGGAAGGGCTTGCAGTTGGAGCATGGGACGTTGGTGTGTACCAGCTGAGAGAGGAGATCTACGCTGCTTCTGATGGTGTCCCTGATCTCCAGCAGGACAATGTGGATCTGCCCCTCCGGTCTGCCTCTCTGCCTTTCTGTGGAGGTGGAGCTGGGGGTGGATGTGGGTTGGCCTGTGGTGGAAGTGCCCTCTCCTTGCTCCCACTGCGTTAGGTGGTCCTCCACGTGCTCCACCACGGGTAGTGCAGTTGTCGGGGGGTTCTCTGTTGTGGGACGCTCCACAGATACCTGCCTGGACACAGGAGCTGACTCTTAGCCAGAAGAGGACTGGCTCTCAGTGGCCTGCTGAGAGAGAGGGTTGTGAGAGGGGCTGCTCCTCGGTGGCTGATCTCACCCTCCAAGAAGCTGCACTTGGCCATCACGTAGGTCTCTTGGTCCATCAGCTTGACCGCGGCCTGGCCAGATTTCTTGAGGTGCAGCTTCCCGTACCAGGTGTGCATGTGCTTCCACCACCCAAGGAGGACCTCCGAAGTGTAGCCCAGGCTCTCCGCCTTCTCTCTCCAAGCAGCCTGCTTCCTTTTGGTGTCTCGATAGAGCCTGTCTCCCTTCTGCCATAGATATTCGTTCTCCCTCAGCCATTCCAGCACCTCATCCTCATGTTCCTCTTCAATGGAGTATTGTCTCCTCTCCCGTTCACGCGTATGCCTCTTCCTCCCTCTGGCAGGGCCATATGGCCCCTCATCAGAGGGGCTTCGAGGTTGTAGGGACTGCTCCTCCACACCACCACCAGCAGCAGCAGCAACAACAACAGTAGCAGTAAAATCAGGACCAGCAGGACCAGCAGCACCAGCAGCACCAGCACCAGCACCAGCACCAGCACCAGCAGAGTAAGCACCAGCAGCGCCAGCAGGACCAGCAGGACCAGGATCATCAGCAGCAGAGTAAGCACCAGCAGCACCAGCAGGACCAGGAGCACCAGCAGGGCCAGGAGCACCAGCAGGACCAGCAGGACCAGAAGCACCAGCAGCACCAGCAGGACCAGGAGCACCAGCAGCACCAGCAGGACCAGGAGAAGCGCCAGCAGAAGCACCAGCACCAGGAGCAGCACCAACAGAGTAAGCACCAGGAGCAGCACCAGGAGCAGCACCAGCAGAGTAAGCACCAGCAGAAGCACCAGCACCAGGAGCAGCACGAGCAGAAGCTCCAGCACCAGAAGCGTCAGCCCGGCCAGCAGAAGCCCCAGCAGAAGCAGAGTCAGGGCCAGGGGGTGGGATGGTGGCCCTGTCCCTCTTGCCAGGGCCGGCAGCAGATGGCAGAGGCTTTCTCTTCTTCCCCATGGTTGTTGGGTTGTTGGCTTGCTGGCTTGCTGGCTTGCTGGTTGGCTGGCTGGAGCTGTGTCCGGCAGCAGGTCTTTCCTCTGAATGGTGACCTGCTTGCGATCTACTTCCATTTATAACTGCGGGGCTGATGCAATGCATCCTCCCCGCATGCGCAGTGAATGCTGTGCATCCGCTAGGCTTCTGCTAGGCTTTCACTAGGCTTCTGCTCTGCAACTGCTTCATCCGCTCGGCATCTGCTCGGCATCTGCTCTTTCCGCTGCGCGTCCACTTCGCTGTGCTCCCCCGGAAGCCCCGCGGATGTGCCATCTGCTCCCATCTGCTTCCATCCGCTAAGCTTCCGTGGAGCATCCGCTTTCCATCCCCTCTACATCCTCCCCCCGTCCGTTCCTTTCCTTTGTTGTCCGCTCTGGTTATGCAAATTCGGGGCACTTTTGAGAGCGGATAACAACAGATGGAACATTTTCTCATCCGCTGTGTCCTTTTTACAAACGTTTTGCATCCATCGGCCAATGTGACAGGCCCTTAAGCAGCATTAATGTCTTTATATGTTAATGTGTAATGGGTAATGTGTTGGACTACAATGAGGGAGAACCAGTTCAACTCAATTGTAGCTATGGAAACTCACCAAGTGACCTGATAAAAACCGTTCTCTCTCATCCTAACCAGCTTCTAGAATAACTATATTCTAATTGGGATGAAATGAAGAGATATCTCATGCCCAGATAGTTCAGAGAACATGTAAGAATGTCAATAAATTAGCATTCTAACATGTTCTCTGGACTATCATTTACATGTTCTCTGGACAACACATGTTCTCTGGACAACATTTTAAAAAGAAATCACCTGATAATACTAAACACAGGTGATCATGAATAAATTTAATGATACCTTAAGATTTTTTAAAAAATAGCTAATAGTATTATGTACTAACCTTCCCTGGAGAATGAAGATGAAGCATGCCATGCCATTTCAAGAGTAAAACATTGAAAACTACCCCCTGCAACCTCTGCCAATATCACTGCATATTTCCCTCCCCCTCCGTACTCACTTATCCTTCATATTTCTATCCCAAACATTAAGACTCTGAGATCTCATCTACCAAAACTTTGGGAAGCAGCCAAAACACAATGGAATCCTTTAATGTGCCTCAAGTTGCAAAAAAAAAAAAATGTTTGAAACCAGCATGGGAGCACCAGCTTGAGCAAACCAGATCTTTTCTTAACACAGTGAAAATCTTTGTTAACTACAGCATCAGATCACAGGTAGGATTGCTCCTGACCACATAGAAGACCCTCAAATGAACTGTAAATGATCCAGTCCAGCACCAGTTGGGGAAGCAATTCTACTCTGGACAAGTGGGAATTCCAAAAGTATTCCTCAATGTTCTTATATCTCCTACGCTTCTCTTAACATGCCATAGAAAAATAGTTCATATGTATTTCCAGAGTGCTCTCTGATGTATGTATGTATATACGTATGTGTATGTGTATATATGTATGTATAGAGAAACTTGGCACACATATTTATAGCCATTACCAACTAATGAAATGTAACTGGCTGACAACAGCCTAAACATTGCCAAAATCAAACATGAGGCCTGCAGATGTCCCTGGGAATAAAAAGTAAAGCCTCCTTCTGAGGGGTCAATACAACACAAAAGGTTAACCTTAAATTTGGTACAGATGAGAAACTTGCCATTTGAAATGCATTTTGCTAGTAGATGGGGGTATTTTCAGAGAGAAAAACATAAATTCCGTTTCAAAACCCAGGCACTTAATGTTTTCTGTTGCCTCAAATTATGTGACTCAGGTTGTTTTGATACTGCACATTGCAATTTGTCTGTTACCCCAGGGCATAGTGAGGATGGGGGAAGAGAAAAGAAAAATAACATTTGACTTTGACACAAGAAAAGAACAGGCTCACTGGTCTATAATTACTTGAACTAACATCACTTTTTACTTGGAAGGTTAAAGCTGGGCATCAACTAAAAAAAAAGTGCTAATTTCTTTACTGATGGTGGAGACACATGTTAATCATTGCCAGTAATAACCAGTCAACAGTCTAATGTTCAGGGAAGAAATAAGTTTATTCTCAAAAAAATAAATTCAAGGAAGTTGTGTTAAATCATTGTTTAGGGCAACAATTGGAATACAGAATGGAACACAAATAGAGCTAGTATTTCCCTAGCCTAAATCCTTGTGGTGACTCTTCAGCTTCACTGGCCAGGAAATATGCATCTTGCCATTAAGAGTAAGAAGAATTGCCTATAGTGGAAACTTATATGAAATGGGGTTAAATGAATCTATTGAGATCAAGCAAAGGTAGTAGCAAACTTCAAAGGTCTGGAGGTCACTGGTCACTAAGGTTGAAACTAATTTTAGTTAGGATTAATTGTTGCAGTCAAAAAGAAAAAAGAAGAGAGGAGGAGGAGAAGGAGAAGAAGAAGGAGAATTATGGATTTCTCCAATGCCCAGTTGGAGACACAGTTAATATTGTTTTATTCACCTATTTATTCAATGATTACAATGGTATCACTGCTTTTTTGCCATAAGTCTTACATTTGTGTATTCAATACAATTATCTAGAATTATATTTCTTTTTTTCATGCTAATGATTACCTCTCTCTAGTTGGATGTCATTTACAGCATATATATCACAGGATTATTTTTTTGACATCCGACATATGTCAAATATCACTAGCATGCATAAAATTATACAGTAATATGTTCTCATTTCTCATCAGATTTCTGGGAACCATAGATGATGCTTATTTATAAATTCACACAATATTGGTCTAAACTGGCCCTTGGGAGACTTTTTTCAATGTTCAATGTTCATCAAGACCTATTGGTAAAAGAAATGCAACATTGGACTCTACAAATACTGCCAACTTTACTTATAACTAACTACTACTAGCAAGACTGACAATTGAAAAATAAAAAGGCAACTCATTCTCTACTCAATGCTATAGATTGTTGTGAGGGCAAAAGAGCAGCTGTATTTGGAATGAAGTGAGTGAAAAACGAACAAGCTTGTCAAAGCCAATAGGAAAGGACAGATAGTTCTCAAACTGCAGGACAGCTTCTGTATCTTGGACACCAAGTATTTACAATCATAAACTGTAAGAGCCATTTAGTGCATCACATTCACCCTCCTATTCAGTTCACAAATCCAAATTAAAGTATCCATGACAGCTGGCAGTGGAATCCTCGTTTTAACATTTCCAGTGGGAAAAAAAACAATTGTTTCATTGGAAAATTCTTCCATTGTTGATTTGCTTATCAAGTTTTTTTCTAACACTCTGAGAAAATCTTCCCTTCTCTAAAATTCATATTTCTGTAATTCGTTTTTTATTTTCTTCAGTACATTTGCTTTCTCGGTAAAGAAATTGGCATTTGTTTCTGGCAAACCTTGTTACATTATTTTCAACTAGTTTCACTAATCTATCAAAATATTCTGATTTATCTTTTAGGGCATTAGAATATCTTTTGTCACCTTCAAGTTCAGTAAATGTTCCTTTTTACCACTTCAACCTCTTCCAAGACATTAACAAAAATATTGCAGAATACAGAGTCCAATACCAAACCTTGTGGCAGCATACTTAATATGTACCTCCAGTTTATGAAGATACAGACTCTTTGAGCAAGGATTCAAGCTACCTATATTGCCATTTAATATTCCTTCCATGAGGCCCCACATTCAACTAATTTGGCATGGAGTGTTTCTCTCAAATTGAGATATATTATGTAATATAACTAATAAAAAGTTGAAAAAGTAAAGTCTATCTTGAGTTAAATCCACTTCTGGTAACCACAACAAGTGTAGTTGACATTTAACCATTTTTCTTGTTACCTGTTAACTAGCTTTGCTATATTCATTGAGCAGCTCGTGTTCTGATTTTTGTTATCTTTTATTTTTAATATACAATACTTACAGAAGTTATTTTACCACTTTTAAAATTCTGCTTTTAAAATTCTTCATTAGCCTCAGATCATTTTGAGCTCTATTCCCCCCCCCCCGAGATCATCTCTTCTTGAATATATTTCTTGATAAGATGATTTTCTTTCCATTACCTACATGTCTTCTTTTTTCTTTGCAAAACTTCATTAAGTTTCTGAGGTAGTTAAACTGGATTATTCAATTGTTTGCAGTTGCAGTTTTTATTATTGCTTTTTTTTTTAAAGTATATTTCCCATCCATATTTTTCTGTTAACCTCTCCTGACATGGAATCCTGTTTTTTCCTTATGTTAAGTTTATTGAAACTCAGTATTTTGAAGTCCAAGGTAAAATTTAATTTGGTAGCAATCAAAACAACTTAAACTAAAAGCACAATCTAATGGAACTAGGCAAGTCAGCTCAGATTCCAATTTAATTGGTTCAAATTTGCACCTCAAAATTTGAAGTAAACTGATATGAATTGACCCATTATGAGTTCTCCATTATGATGGAATAAGTCAAAAAAGCTATAATGAAGAAATATTGAAATGTATACAGGTATTTTATTCTATTCACAGAAAGGAATGACAATTTTTCACCTTTGCAAAAATCTTCTCTGTGCTTCTTCTAAAGAAAAAATAACAAGGATAAGGAAAAGACACCATAGGCTAAGCAAAGTATCTATGCAGAAGATGGAATAAATCCATGAAGATAGTATCCAACTTCAAAATAAAAATAAACACTGAAAAACTTTTTGTTCTTCAGTTTGACTTTTCTGGGCTTGGCATGCCATTGAAGATTGCTCACTGACTTGCTTAGTGAGATGGTGTAAATTTCCAGCCTCCAATTACTGTAAGTATTGCCAGGAAGGCTGACAAGCTTGACTCCTCCTGGAAAGGACTTCTCATAACTAAATTTGGCAGCATGATTTGTCTGGATGAGGTACAGGGACAGACTTGCCATCTTTGAAGTACTGTAGAATATGGTCCCATCTTGATAGCACATTGTTGGCAACAGTTAGCAGAGGCAGATGAAAGCGTTTGGCATATGAGTTCCAGTGCCACAAAGAAAAAGGCTGCAACAGATAGTGCACCATCCCCCCAGTCTCCCAAAATTCTTATTAGAAATAAAACTGGGGACTGACACCTGTAGTAGGCTACTAGTGCTAACCATTCAGTCATTATCAAGAGATACATATTGCAGTCCTTCAGAGTTCAGAAAATAAAATGAACTGGTTGGCCTTAGGCCTTATTCTCAGTGGTAAGGATGGAAGCAGACTTTCCAAGTATGTTGGCAGAATAAATGCAGATGTAAAAATTTTCATTAGCACAATAGAAAACAAAAGACTTGTGAGTGCACCCTCAAATGAGACTAGTATTCTCTTCTCCTGCCCCCAACCCAAGAGTCTGATAGGCACCTGGTTATATAAAGTAATGCAACTCAGCAACATCAGAAGTACCTCATACATTTAGTCTACAGCAATATCATCACATCTGTACAGAATGAAGTTGTAGTAACATGCACTACTCAAAAAAATAAAGGGAACACTTAAACAACACAATGTAACTCCAAGTCAATCACACTTCTGTGAAATCAAACCGTCCACTTAGGTAGCAACACTGATTGACAATCAATTTCACATGCTGTTGTGCAAATGGAGTAGACAACAGGTGGGAAGCATAGGCAGTTAGCAAGACATCCCCAATAAAGGAGTGGTTCTGCAGGTGGTGACCACAGACCACTTCTCAGTTCCTATGCTTTCTGGCTGATGGTTTGGTCACTTCTGAATGCTGGTGGTGCTTTCACTTGAGTGGTAGCATGAGACGGAGTCTACAACCCATACAAGTGGCTCAGGTAGTGCAGCTCATCCAGGATGGCACATCAATGCGAGCTGTGGCAAGAAGGTTTGCTGTGTCTGTCAGCGTAGTGTCCAGAACATGGAGGCGCTACCAGGAGACAGGCCAGTACATCAGGAGACATGGAGGAGATTGTAGGAGGGCAACAACCCAGCATCAGGACCGCTACCTCCGCCTCTGTGCAAGGACAGACAGGAGGAGCGCTGCCAAAGCCCTGCAAAATGACCTCCAGAGGGCCACAAATGTGCATGTGGCTGCTGAAACGGTCAGAAATAGACTCCATGAGGGTGGTATGAGGGCCTAATGTCCACAGGTGGGGGTTGTGCTTACAGCCCAACACTGTGCAGGACATTTGGCACTTGCAAGAGAACACCAAGATTGGCAAATTCGCCACTGGCACCCTGTGCTCTTCACAGATGAAAGCAAGTTCACACTGAGCACATGTTACAGACATGACAACATCCTCTAGCATGACCGGTTTGGCAGTGGATCAATAATGGTGTAGGGTGGCATTTCTTTAGGGGGGCGCACAGCCCTCCATATGCTTCTCAGAGGTAGCCTGACTGCCATTTGGTACCGAGGTGAGATCCTCAGACCCCTTGTGAGAACATATGCTAGTGCAGTTGGCCCTGGGTTCCTCAATGTACAATGTTCCTCAATGTACAATGTGCTAGACCTCATGTGGCTGAAGTGTGTCAGCAGTTCCTGCAAGATTAAGCATTGATGCTATGGACTGGCCCGCCCATTCCCCAGACCTGAATCCAATTGAGCACATCTGGGACATCATGTCTCGCTCCATCCACCAACGCCATATTGCACCACAGACTGTCCAGGAGTTGGGGGATGCTTTAGCCCAGGTGTGGGAGGAGATCCCTCAGGAGACCATCCGCCACCTCATCAGGAGCCTGCCCGGGCATTGTAGGGAGGTCATACAGGAGGCCACACATACTACTGAGCCTCATTTTGACTTATTTGAAGGACATTACTTCAAAGTTGGATCAGCCTGTGGTGTTTTTTTTCACTTTAATTTTGCATGTAACTCCAAATTCAGACCTCCATGGGTTGATAAATCTGATTTCCATTGATAATTTTTGTGTGATTTTGTTTTCAGCACATTCAATTATGTAATGAACAACGTATTTAATAAGAATATTTCATTCATTCAGATCTAGGATGTCTTATTTTTGTGTTCCCTTTATTTTTTTGAGTGGTGTATATTGTCAGTAACAACCTTATAAGAAGCAGAAAAGCCATTGAATCTGCAGATCACTTCACAAGGTTATTGACCACTTCTTATTGTTTTCATTCAAAGCATTGAATTGGATATCCTCTTTACAAATATACACTGATGGAATGATTCAGTCAAAGTATTATCAAACCAAAGCAATTTTTGAAACTTTTTAGATTTCTGTTTTTTTTCAGTATCAGGGCACTAATATTATTGTCTGTATTTATAAGAGGAGAGCTGTTTTACTTTTTTGTAGCAAAAAAAATCAGGAGTCTGTTTTTAGTAAAAAAAAAAAAAAAATGTAAAGCTCATGTCACACTGCACCAATGGATGCAAAGAGGATGTAAAACGGACAAAAAAGCTTGCCATCCATTGGAAAATGCGATGCATCCATTGTGTACTCACTGCATACGTCTTTCATCCGCTCTATCCATCAAACATCCGTCTACTGCTATTTCATCCGCTCAAAAAGTTTTGAGCTGCACAAAAATTTTTGAGTGGATGAACTTTCCGCCGCGTACAATCTACATCCGCGACACATACGGGCAACAAACGTTCTACATCCATTGTCATCCATTACACGTTTGATGTATCCTTTCGGCATCCTCTGGGCATCCGCGCAACTCACATCCGCTCCAGCAGAAAGTGGAAAGAGGGAGGAAGCAAAAGGTACACGGAACGTCCACACAGCGTTAGTAGCACGGACGTAGAAAGGATGAAAGCGGATGCAGCTCGTATATAAAGCATTAAAACAGACAAAACATTCGTATATGGGATGTATCTTGGATATTTAGGATGTCTGGAGGATGCCTAGAGTATGTGGAAGGACACCTAGCAGAAAACCGACATTTCCTATAAAAAGGGAAAGGAAATCACCTGGCTCTCACTATCAGTCCAGCAGCCCTGGTGTGCAGACCTCTTCAGCCTTGCTCTTGCTCTTCCACATCATCCATTGATGTCCACCATGGATCATCGCACACTCCTTTTGGTAGCCGCCATCATTCAACACCAGAACCAAGCCCTCTTCAGACTGTTTCACCTTTTCTATGCAAGGAGAAGAAGGAGACATCCAAGAGCTGTCTGGGTCTGAAGATGGATCAGGAGAAGAGTGGAGTTTGGACTCTATGACGAGCTGATGGTGGAGCTGAGGAATGAAGACACTCGTGCATTCCAGCCCTTCATGAGGATGCCACAAGCCATGTTTGATGAAGTTGAGCGTCTGAGACCCAGGTTGACCAAGGCAAACACCAACTTCCAGCCCAGCCTGGACCCTGGACTGAAGGTGGCACTCACTCTGCGCCACCTGGCCTCTGGGACCACGTACAGAAACATGCAGTATGCGTGGAGGGTGCCACACAACACCATCAGCATTGTGGTCAGAGAAGTGGTGCAGGCCATCATCGAAGAATACGTGCAGGAGCTACTCCAGTGTCCCACCACTGAAGAAGGCTGGAGGAAAGTTGCAGAGCAGTGGTATCAGATGTGGAACTTTCCCCACACCATTGGAGTCATAGATGGGAAGCACGTGGCCTGCAAAGCTCCAGCCAACTCAGGGTCCACATATTTCAACTACAGGGGCTTCTCTAGCATCATCCTCTTTGCCATGGTTGATGCTGACTACAAGTTCATGTACATCGATGCTTCAGGCAACGGGTCAGCTTCAGATACCCAGATATACAACGCCAGTGACCTCAAGGGTGGGCTGGAATGCAACCTCATCATGGGTTTCCCAGATCCAGACCCCCTACCCAACGACATATAAGATGTGCCCTACTTCATCATGGGGGATGATGCCTTCTTCCTCAGAACCTACCTCATGAAGCCCTACACTTCAAGATACCGCACCCGTGAAGAGAGGATCTTCAACTACAGGCTGTCCAGGGCAAGACGGGTGGTGGAGAATGCCTTTGGCATCCTGGCCAACAGGTTCCAAGTACTTCTCACCACCATGCAGCATCACCCAGACACCGTGAGGAGCATTGTGGAAGCTTGCTGCATCCTGCACAATCTCATGCGCACCCACTACCCAGTGTTGCAGAACAGACTTGTGGACCACCAACAAGGCAATGGGGACATGGAGCCTGGTTAATGGAGGCAAGGACAAAACCTGATAGAGACTGTGGATGTGCAAGGCCCCAACAGAGCTTCACGTGAAGGGAAGAAGCAGCGCAACCTCCTGAAACACTGGTGCAACTCCCCAGCTGGAGCAGTGAAGTGGCAAGACAGGATGGTAGATGCTTAATGGATGCTTCCTTGAGCCTGTCTCATCACACTGATGACATTGTGCCATGTATGTTGAGTGGCCCTACAATGAACAGAATTTTGTTTATGTTAATAAACAAAACTCTTAATAAAGAGATGTGTTTATGTTGAAATGTGTTGATCAATGAATAAATTGTTATTGATAATATAGGGCCATATGTGTGGCAGCTGGGAGGGTGGACCCTACAGTCCCACTATGCTTGCACTGGAGGTTTATCTATCCCACAACGATCCTTACCCATCCCACAGCTACTCTTACCAATCCCACAGCTATCCTTACCCATCCCACAGCTATCCATCCCACAGCTATCCTTACCAATCCCACAAGCATGCAAATGCTTAACCCTTTTTTCAAAGTTTTCACCAACACTTTATTAAGTAAAAAAAATGAACCAAGTGTGTGAAGCAAAGATAAGCTTTATTAATAACAAACTATATGACTTTATTAAAAAGCAAAAGGACCAAGTAAAGTGTCTTAAGCAAAGATAAAGTGAACAGGTAACAGAGGCACTTCCTCAAGGACCTGGGATGTGAGACCCAACACTGATGACAGATGTTCTGAGGAAGGGCTTGGCTGTGGGGTGGAGGAAGGAGGAGTGTAGTGGGGCTGTCTGGTCTGCAGCTGGGTCAGCTGAGGCGTCTGTGGCATCTGTGGTGTCCGTGGAACCTGGGTGTGGACTGGAAAGGGCTGCCTCTGCTGTGGGAAGTCCTGGTAGTGGTAGGCTTGGTAGGCAAGGGGCTGCTGAAATCCGTGGAAGAGCTGTGACATTGCCTGGGGTAGAGGAGCAGACCTGGAGTGGGTAGGAGCAGGTTCAGCTGGGCCTGGAGGGTGGTGCAGAAGAGCTGTGATCCTCTCCTTCATCACCTGGTACTGGGCCTTGGGCATGTCCATGAGGGTCTGGTTCACGCAGGAGATGAAGGGTTTGAGGTTCGAGGATGGTATGTTGAAGTGGATCAGCTGGGAGAGGAGATCTGTGCTGGCTTTGATTGTGTCCCTGATCTCCAAGAGGACAGTGTGGCTCTGTCCCTCCGGTCTGCCTCTCTGCCTGCTTTCTGTGGAGGTGAAGCTGGGGGTGGGGGTGGGTTGGTCTCTGGTGGCTGCTTCTTCTTGCTCCATCTGAGACAGGGGATCCTCCACATCCTCCGGCATGGGGAGTGCAGCTGTCGGGGGGGTCTCTGTTGTGGGGCCCTCCAAAGACACTTGCCTGGACACGGTAGCTGTCTCCTGGCTGGAAGAGGACTGACTCTCTGTGGGCTGTCTGAGGGAGAGGGTTGACAGAGGGGCCGCTCCTCGATGGCGGATCTCACCCTCCAGGAAGCTGCACCTGGCCATGACATAGGTCTCCCGGTCAGTGAGCTTGACAGTGGCCTGCCCGGATTTCTTCAGGTGCAGCTTGCCATACCAGGTGTGTATGTGCTTCCACCATCAAGGAGTACATCTGAAGTGTAGCCCAGGCTCTCCGCCTTCTCTCTCAACGCTGCCTGCTTCCTCTTGGTGTCGCGATAGAGCCTGTGGCCCTTTCTCCACAGGTACTCGTTCTCCCTCAGCCATTCTAGCACCTCCTGCTCATGGTCTTCAGAAATGGAGTACTGTTTCCTCTTTCCCTTCTCCTTGCCTTGCTTCTTCCTCCCTCTGGCAGGGGCTTCAGGGCCTTCAGCAGCAGGGCTTTGAGGGCCTTGGGGCTGGTCCATCACAGCAGCAGCACTAGCAGGAGAAGCACCAGCAGCACCAGGAGAAGCACCAGCAGCACCAGCAGGAGAAGCACCAGCAGGAGAAGCACCAGCAGCACCAGCAGCACCAGCAGCAGCACCAGCAGCACCAGCAGCACCAGCAGGAGAAACACCAGCAGCAGCAACACCAGGAGCACCAGCAGCAGCAGCAGAAGCACCAGCAGCTTCAGAGTCAGCGCCAGGGGGTGGGATGGTGGTTCTGTCCTTCTTGCCAGGGCTCGCAGGAGTAGGCACAGGCTTCCTCTTCTTCCCCAGGGTGTTCTCTCAAGATGTCTCTGGCAGCAGGTCTTTCCTCTGAATGGTGACTGCTTGCGAGCTGCATACTTTTATATCCGTGGAGCTGACACAATTCATCCTCCCTGCATGTGCATTGAACGCTTTGCATCCGCTAGGCATCCGCTAGGCATCCACTATGCATCCTATAGGCATCCGTGATGCATCCGCGTCATCCTCTATGCATCCGCTCCTTCCGCTATGTGTCTGCTTTGCTATTCTCCCCCGGAAGCCCTGTGGATGTGTCATCCACTTCCATCCGCTTCCATCCGCTAGGCTTCCTACGAACATCCGCTTTACATCCCCACTACATCCTCCCCACGTCCGTTCTTTTCCGTTGTTTTCCATTCTGTTTATGCAAATTTGGGGCACTTTTGAGAGTGGATAACAATGGATGGAACCACCCCTGAAATTTTGCTCATCCGCTGTGTCCTTTTTGCATACGTTTGCATCCGTCAGCCAGTGTGACCTAGCCTTAGCAAGAAAAAGTGATAAATAGCTGATAATTGTGCATGTTTCTATTGTATATGAAAACAACTACAATTTCATAGAAATAATGTTTATAGCAAAAAAATGAACTTTGAAATCATTGTCAATAATGATACTGAAAAACAGGAAAGGGGTAGGATTTTTTTTAAAATAATGTTGTCCTTATATAATGCTACCAGTTTACTGTTAGAACTGTTTCTAACAGTGTAAGGCTCATATCATTGAGCAGTTTTGTTTGCCCAGTGGCTATTAAACATAGACCTATTGTGGCAAATATTTGGGCTCATTGAGAGTTTGGACTTGACCACCATTAATACTCTTTCTCTCTCTCGACCTGTTTGAAGAATAACTCAGTCAGAAGCAATCCTTCAGGGAAATCCAGAATCCACACTCACATTTACTCCTGTTTAATACCCACCAAGAAAACACTGGCAAGAGTCCACTATATCAGCAGCTCCTCAGCACATGGAAAGGAAAGTGAGAAAGATGAGGAAGGCAATGGTGTTCTAGGCCATTCTTTCTTCCACAAAGGTCCTGCTCTAGATTTGTCCCACCAATCCCTGCCCAATATTCCTATTTCCCTTTTTTATGGTCACAAGGGGCTGAAGGCAGGTTACTGGAGGAGTGATGATGATCTTCTCATGTTTCCCCGCCTCTTGGAGTATCAACAATTTTTTTTTTTTCAAATGAGAAGCTCACACTCCTTGGAAGAAAAATAAAATGGCAGGAATACAGTACTGAAGGAGATAGCTTTCACCCACAATAACTAGCCGTCCATGAAACATAAGGCAACCAGAAAGGGAAAAAGAAGAATGAGAGCAGCTCAGACAAATATCTTAAGGCACATTCCTTGCATCACAGAGAAGCAGTCAGAACTGGCAGTCTCAGACATCAGATGCCTACACACATACACACACACACACACACACACCACTCTTGGTCATCTAGACCACACATGCAAGCAGGGAGTGGTGTTTGTTAACATCTGAGAGTACGTGGGAGGATATATAAATATTTTCAGAGCCTACAGGGGAGAAACTTTGCTAATTCTTTTTTCCACTTGAAGTCATTGTTATCACAAGTACTTACAGGAATGAAAGTGATTGTGAGGAAATAGATCAGTTGGGTTTTCTAGCCAGTTAGTTTTGGAGTCATTTTATTGGTCATTGTGACTACAGCCATTAATACTACAATGGCAAACTTGAATTTTCCAGACATTCTGTAATTTAGATCTACCAGAAGCATCCTACAGAAATCAAGATGACCACTTCATGGTAATAAATGCTTTGAGCTTTCTGTTTCTCTTTGTTTTTATCTGATGGTCATCTAGCTATTTGTAGCCTAGATCTCATAGCACATTTTTTGTGTTTGTCCGGAGTCAGTCTAAAGTAGATCTAGAACTTACCTTCCCCTTCTGCTCCCTTAAACCCAGTTAGCTGGCTGATTTGGGCAAGTCACTCTATCTTAGCCCTGAGAAGAAGACAATGGCAAGGTACTTAGAAAAAATGTTGCCAAAAAGTGGCAGGGATTTGACTATGCAATTGCCAGAAGTAAAGGCTAACTCAAGACAAACACCAAAAAAAGTGTTTCTACCCAGTACTTTTTTCTTTAAAAAGTGAAGAGTCAGAAATGGGTTATGAGCTTTACATGATATGGCTGACCAAAAGAGGGCAGTTGAACACAAAACTTGGACTTTTCCCTAACTTCACGTTGATCTGGATTAAATACTCAGAACATTAATCTACATATGGATTAACTGCAGGGCCTATAAATTATAATTCAATGACTTTAACCAGGACAAATAAGACCAATTCTAAACTTTGTCTGCAAACTCTTTTGCAGAGTTGATCTTCTAGTCAGCAAATAAGTACTGTAAGTAAGTAAACTATAAAATAAAAGATTAATAAACTATTTCTGTTTATTAAAGCCCAAACACCTTGACAGGTTTTAGCCCTTTATGATACTATTCAACAAACAGATTCAGATAGCAAGGGATCGTACTGTAGACAGATTCTTTTTTTTTTTAAACTGGAAGATCAATTCCTTCCAATAAAGGAGTTTATAGACAAATGTTACAATTGGTCTTATTTATACTGGTTTAAGTCATCAAATTATATACTAATAGACCCTATTCACTGAAAATATGTGGATTAAAATATTGAGTTTTTCTACCATTATGACAATAAGTGTTTGGTGTAGATTTCACCCAGTTTAAGATTCCAGGGAGTGAAGAAATGAAACTAAGAGAATGAGAATGTTAGACAGAATACTGGATCAGGCCAAAGGCTCACTTAGTCAAATATTCTATGTCATGAAACAGTCAAATGGATGCATCTGAGAAGCATACAAGGCAAGATTCAAGGCAATAGCCTCTTCTGTTGTTATTTCTCATTAATCAATTTTTGAGGCCTGTTGCTTATGATTCAGGATAAATAAATAGATCAATATTAACAACCATTTATAGTTTGATTCTCTATGAACTTGCCCAGCCTGCTTTAAAAACCATCCATACTGACTGCTATTACTGCAAGTGGTGACAATGTCCACCACAGTTTATTTATGTACTGCCTAAAAAACACAGTCCTTCTCTTGGTCTTGAAGCCCCTTGCATTTAGTTTCAATGGATGACATCAAATTCTAATATTATGGAATAGAAGAAAGACTTCTCTTTCTTTTTTTTCTCCCCTTATCTTCCTCCATTCCACTCTAAAGACCCCATATGCTATAGTCTTTCCTTGAAAGGAAGAGTTACTAGAATCCACTAGTAATTGGGGCTACTCTTTTTTGCATCTTTTCTTGTTCTAGACTTTAGATCCTTCTGGAGATTCGGTGGCCACCTTGTCTAAGGCAATAGCATAAACTGTCCATGGGTAATTGTTTCAAATATTTTAAATCATCTCCAAACTCCATGAGAGAATATTAACTACAGTCTACAACTGGTTGAAACATCCCATCTTCCTCTTTGGGAAGGACTAATCTTGAAGAGAAGCAGAAAGTCAAGAGAGAACAGTTTGAAAAGTTGGAGGAGCTAGACTCCTTGAGGTCAGGGATATTGGGAAAAGTTTGAAATGAATCTTTCTTTCTTGCAACTCTTGTAACATTCTTAGCGTGTTTTGTGTCTTCTTTGGAAATGAGTATCAGATGTGATTGGAAGAAGAGAACAGTATATTGGCTTATCATTTGTCAATGTCCTTCTGATGAAACAAACAACAGACAGGGATTAAGGCCAAGAGATTTATTTCTTCTGACAGGCTCAGTGTGTTCCTCTATTTTTCTTCATTATTTTTGACATATCTCCTGTCATCCTCTGAACTTCTGAAAGGGTCAGCTGAGCCCTGATGTCAAAGCAGGCAAAAGAAGTAAGTGGTGGAGCTGCTTTCAAAAGTTTGAACAAAAACATCAACCCAAAAAAAATGGAATGGAGGGGATGAAACTAGAAATTAGGCTAAATCCAATTGGATTATCAGTTCACCCACTTATTATTGGCGACATTTTTTTCTTGGAATGTTCTTGAAAAATGTTTAATACTTCCACAAAGCATAATAATTCCACAAAGCACATAAACGGTTCTGCTAAGAAATGCAATTATCATATTCAATTGAATATTCACAAAGCTTCCTTTATTTTAACTACTTACAGTGTCAGTATTTACAGGCTCAGATTAACCTCCTCCAAAATTATTCTGAGTGTGAGCTATGGTTGACTAATATTTAAGAAGTGCAAAGTGCACTTTGCAAAGTACCAAGATTCCTTAATATGATATTCTGAATATTCCTTTTTCAATTTTAAAAAGCATTTTATATTAATAAGGAATATATTCTACAGAAATTTCATTAATGTAATAAAAGCTTGTGTTTCATTCTCATTTTAACTACAGTAAGTTCATGTATTTAAAGTCAGCTACATACATTTTCTCAATAAATAAATGTTCTAAATCTATAAATACCCAATTTATTTAGGATGACAAAAATGTTGTTAATTTATTGGCTGATAGAAATTCCAGGAATTAATTCATAGCCAATAAATTATGACAAAACAAATCATGAGTTAGAGCAAAGTACGAATCCAGCCCATAGAGAATGGAGGATGTTTGCTATCTACCTTTATCATTCTTTTCTTCCTTCATGCAAATACAAAGTAAAGCACTCATAATAGACATTGTAGCCATTTAATACTCTTTTGAAATATTATCATGCTTTGCCTTCACACATTGGTACATGCATAATATCTTTCATGTCTATTTTTAATGAAAATTTTTAAAAATGTGCACTATGTGAATAAGGCTTCTAGTCTGATCTAATACATACATTTCATCCTTTTTTCTGGGTAATGTTGGAGGTTAATACTTAAAATGGAGACATCTGACATGCTAACACATGAAGAAAGAAATTGAAATTACCACATGAATAACATATGGATAGAAAATAGAGCTTTTTTCCAGTCGAATGCAATGGCTATCAGCTTAGATATTAAAAGATCTTTACATTTCAATGAAAGAGGGAAGAATCGTAGAGACTGCATGAAAAAACATTTTAAGACACAGTTTTATAGACAACATCGATCACATGGAGATGATAGAGCTTCTAGAGAAATATAAGCAAGTCTGAAGTGTCTAGAGATGACTTTAAACATTATCTTCTATTTATCCAATGTGCCCTTCATGAATGTAAACTATGGCTGATCCTAGAGACCCTTCCATTTCCCCAGCCTGTCAATCCAACGTCTTTCACCAGTGCTAATTTCTCTATTTTAAAGGAGGGAAGCATTTGCAAAAACAAACATAGTACTTGCTTGCTCTTGGACAATGACGAAATGTCGCAGCCTGTGTGCAAAATCACCTGCCACCCTACAGATGATAAGACTTTGTTTGCCTTCCTCTACAAAGCATCAGGGGGTGAAACAGTACAACACTCATTTGAGAAGTTATGGGAGGGAGAATCCCTCATCACCTTAATGGTCATATATGATATATTTCTGTGCTGTTTGATTAACTTTAATGCATATTTAAAAAGTTCTCACAAAAATAACCTTCACCAATAGTTCTCTAACTGTTATCTTCCAGGGCTGGGTTTAAAGAATGAAAAAACCTGAAACAAAATGGTACAAGTATGAGCAGAATCAGAGAAGAGAAATATTATCATTGTGAAAAATCTATAATGGTCAGCTAGCTTATTTTATCAAGAAAAGTAATCACAACCATCTTTTTCCAATCCTCAGCATATTTTCAGAACATTCTCTATGATTCCTCACAAATCTGAAGTTTGAAGGTCATCTCACTTAGAGCAATACCAAAATTCTGTGATGGGTTCCTAAAGCAAAAAATTATTAAATTATATCTTAGAAGAAATATAATGTAAATGTGGAAATATTGACTCTTCTGAAGAAGCCTGGGGAAAATGTTGGCTCATCCGAAGAAACCTGAAGGAAACAAAACTAATGTGGATAAAACTACATAATCTTTAAGCATCTCCCCTCGAATAGTACTAATAGTACTAATTCGAATAGTACTAATAGTACTAATACTGATAGGATCAGCGCAATTTCTGAAGAAACCGTTCTTGTTGCTGTGCCCTGCTAACCTATTCCCTCACATATTCCCTTATAAATTCTGTGGTATTGAGAAAGCAGAGTCCCTTCATGAAGCTGTAATATCCTATTTGTTTTCTAAATGGGCTCCAAAGTTTTGCTCTAGTTGACTTTCTGTTGACTTTGGCTTAAAGGAGAAGAATTTAATAACATCACCGAACAGTAAAGGGAAAGGGTCACCAGACAATGATGGAAATGTTGTGAATTTGCACCTATGGTCCACTAGAGATTCAAAGTAGAAATATAGGCTGTTTTAAACAAGAAGGATGTTCTGATGTGATAGCAAATTGTAAGGAAATTAGCTGCACATAGTTTCTATTATGTAAGAATAGCAGAGGCTCATTTCCCTTCTTGCTTACCCCATCACACAGCAACAGGAAGATCAAATTCATTTTAATGGACAAGTTTGATATTAGTTAGCCTCCAAAAGGAACTATTATATATTAGATAGAAGGCTGTCGCTTCCAATCCTGCATACCAACTAATTCATTAGATGGAAAGGGTTAATTTTAAATTGTAAAACTGTGCAAACTAGTTTCCCTCAGAGGATATCAAATGGCTAAGAGATTAATGAAACTATTGCCTGGAAGACATGCTATAATGTTGTGTTTATGTTAGAAACTTGTTTACACTGGAAATAGAATTAAAAAGACCTTGAGTTTAAATTTTAATTGCAATATCTCATATTTTTAAGCTTGGCCAAGACATGAAACTTCCTGTGTGTTAAGAGGGCCATTGTTAATAGAGACATAACCAAGAAACAGCATAGAAACTATATCAGCTGGAGCAAAGAAGAATTGAAAAGGAGTTTGAGCCTCTTTTTTCTTCTTGCTGAGAGATTAAAATAGGGCAAGGCAGAGTTGATTTGGATTCCCCATGTGTTTTCTCAGAGTATTTAATCAAGTACTTTGCACAACTGAAGATGTTGCACACACAAAATAATGTTCTCTCTTCTTCTAACAGAAATGATGCATATGAAATTGGGGAACTGTCCAGATTTATCTTTTGCCACTGCAAATTATACAGCACTGGTTCTCAAACAATTTATTCCTTTGGGATACTACATTGCAATGTAAACTTTTTGTAAAATAGTATGTGGCAGGCCATTTAAAACATTTTAACATCGTCTTTGGCCAAAACTTTAATTGTTGAATGTGCATTGATGAAGTTACCATGACTTTATATAAAGTAGCTTGCAAAAATATCATTATTTAAATTCAGAAAATATAATATAGATTAAGCATAAAGTTCCTAATAAGTCATTTAGGAAGCTTGAAGTCTGAGCAAGAATTTTAACCTAGATCTCCCCATTCTTTGTTCAGTGCTGTAATACATGTAGTGCACTAATGGAATGAAAAGTTTACAGAGAATATTTTCTTACCAATATTCTTTGCCTTTGTGATTATAATCATTAAAATGTACAAACAAGAGTTTGAGAATACAACACTCTTTATGGGTGATGCAATTCTGAGACCAGTTCAGCAGTTTCTAGTCTTACAATGTCCAGTACCATAAATTCTTTAATTTATTTTCAATCTTTCTGATAAATGTAAATAAGAAAACTACATCTCTTTTTCATTGTCTTCTCTTAATTTTGTTCTGGATTTTTGGATTCTCTTGACAGAATTCTTGTATCCCACAATACGTTAACCATTTTTGGTTGCATATTTATTTTCCTTGTGCTAACAGCCATAAAGATATTTTGGGGCCTAGCCTGGATTTGTATCTGTTCTAATATAAAATTAATACGACATGTTTAACCTAATAATTTTTGAAATCTACATTAATCTTGACTTTATTTTTATCACAGATGCTCATGTCATTCAAGTCTCAAGCTGTTTTTAATTCTAAAAGTCTTCTTTTTCTGAGGAACACCCACACTTTCACCCAAATAAAACAAACTGCAAAATATAATTTCAAAACATAATTTCAATCCCAATCCTCTTTTCTTTACATCTTGTAACATCTAATATTTAACTCATGCTTTTTCCCCGCCACACATACTTAGAAATATCATTTTGCCACTGTTTAAAAGATATAAAGGAAAGGCTTCCCCCATCCTGTGATTGCCAACTCTAGGGAGGCAATGCTCAACTCTGTTTCTTCACTAAGGGAGCTAGCATTGTCCAGAGGTATTTCTGCAGCTATGTGGCCAGCCTGAGTATATGCCAGAACACTGTTACCCTCCTGTTGAAGTGGTACCTATTTACCTACTTGCATTTTCGTGTTTTCAAATTGTTGGGTAGGCAGGGCCTGAAAGCTCACCCTATTGCGCAGCAGTTGGGTCTCAAACCTGGGGTGTGAGTTTTCCAGCTACAAGCTCACTGTCCTTATTTGCTGAGCCACCATACCTCTTTAAAAGGTTGCCAAAATAAGTATAGTCTGAAACAAAAACATACTGGGCAACATATTCATCTTTATCACAGAATTTCTCTCCAACAATGAAGTTGAAGTTTCTCCTAACTTGACATGTCTTTTTAAACTTAATTCCATATATTAACATAAATATTTTGAAATCACATACAATGCATATTTGTCATAGTATTAACCAAGTATTTTCTTTTCTTTTAATTGTAAAACCTATTATAATATTAATAATTAAAAATAATAATAATGATCATAACAATTATTGTTGGGCTTACAAAATTTGGGAAGTTGTTCTGTCATATCTCTAACTATGCTTCTGTCAAGTAACATGTTTCACAACTTGATGAATTTGCTCAGCTTACGTTAATTTGTTTTCCGCATAGTCATAGTATTTGGAATAGCATCACTAATTCCATCTGGAATACTGATCTTTGGATAAACTCAGATAAACCCTAGAATTAAAACAGATTATTTTCAAGTATAACACAATTCAATGTCACAAATGCATCCCACTAAACTGATGTTCATCTACCATTATACCTGCTGTATGAAAGTGTTAAAATCAATTTAGTTAATGTGCTCAGGTGATTTGCTTCCTTATATATATATTTCTGGAAAATGCATGGGTATATTATCATAAGAGTTTAATTTCTCTTTGCAAAAAACTCTCTGGCAAAACGTAATTCTTATATTCTTGGCCTGCTCTTGGTATGTGTTTTGGTATGTGTTTTGAGGGTACAATAACTAGTTGAGCTGGCTTAGTCATTTTTTCAGAAAAATTAATGAATTCATCCCTTGTATCATCATTTTAATTGTTTTCAGAAAGAAGCACCACTGTTTGACACAAAACTATCTTCTCTTTTCCCAACCTCCCTCAAATTGCTTGAATTTTGACCAGGATGTTTTTGATTTGCTACAACTGGTGAAAATTTACCCATTTTTATCCTATTACGGCCTAATTCCTGGCATTTTCTTTTAAAAAAAGAAGCTAGAAACTTCTATTGTTATGAACTTTGGTAAACAAAGTGTCCATTGCAAAACAATGGAGTTCTGACTATTACTAAATGATAATCTTTTTTTAATTCTATTTATTTTCAAAATACATGTGTATTTACATTTTAATAGTTTTGTGTCAAGCATTAAAATTTCCTAAATAAAATACATTTTATTTACAATTCTATTTCATGTCAAATCTTATTCCTTTTTTCTAAACTTATACATAACATTTCTCAAACTTCATAAAACTACAACTTCTCTTTTCCTTTTAGTTTTCTTGTAAGCTTATCTATCTTGGCACACTCAAGTATTTTATTAATAACCATGGTTTCAGAAGGTACGTCATCTACTTTCCAGTTTTGGGCATAAGTGATTCGCACTGCTGTTATTACATGTTGAATGATGTATTGGGTAGGTTTCTCCAGATTTCCTTTAATCATTCCCAGTAAGACGTTTTCTGGCTTAAAATCGATTTTTTACCCTGTAATTTCTCTTATCCATCTCCTCATTTTCCCCCAGTATTTTTTGGTTTTAGAGCATTGCCACCACATATGGAAGTATGTTCCATCTACTAGCTTACATTTCTAGCAGTGTGGGTTCATATTTGGGTGTATCCTGGCCAATCTCGCCGGTGTCAAATGCCATCTATAAAACATCTTGATGAGATTCTTTTTATATGCTGTTGATAATGATAATTTGCAGTTCTTGCTCCACATTTTCTCTCAATCTTCTAACTGTATGTTGTGACCTACATTTTGTGCCCCAGCGATCATTGGACCCTTAACTATCTCTTCCTCCATTTCTACTTGGAGTAAATAATTATGTGCTCTAGTAATAAATTTATTTCTTCTTTGCCCATTAAAATTTGATCTTGTTTTAATCATATTTTTGAATTTAATTCCAAATCTCATATTTTTGATTTGTTGGATCAAGAACTGCCAATTAAGGTTATCAAATTCCTTCTGTGCATCTAGAAAGGTTAATGCCGCCTGTTTCCTAGGGTGTGTTTCATAATATTCTTAGATGTCTAAAACCATTCTTATATTGTTCCTGATTTGTCTCGTTGGCAAAAAAAACCCCATTCTGGTCTGGGTGTATTATTTCATTTAGCACCATCTTTAGTCTTTCTACCATTATTGTAGTGAAAATTTTATAGTCGGCATTTAACAGCGAAATTGGCCTGTAGTTTTAATATATTTATGGTCTGAGCTCTCTTTTGGAACAAGGGAAATGTAAGCTTCTGTCCAGGAATCTGATATTTTGGAGAACTCCAGTATGTCACTGTATGCTCCAAACATTACATCTCCAAAACATTCATACCTATATTCATACACTTCTGCTGGAATTTCATCTGGTCCTGGAGTTTTGTTACTTTTTTTGTTTTTTAACCACTATTCTAATTCCGTTGATGTTATCTCCCTATTCAATATGTCCCTTTGGTCTTGTCTTAATTCTGCCAAACCGTATCTTTGTAAATATTGTTCTATCTTATTTACATCTATGTTTTCTTCCCCATATAACTTTTCAAAATAGTTTTGAACTAATTTCTTTTTCTCTATCATTTTATATTGTATTTTTCCATTGTCATCTTCCTATTCCTAAATCAACTTTTTCTCTTTTTCTTTTTTTAAATTATGGGCTAGCCACTTCCCTGGTTTATTGACATGTTCAAAGTAAGTTTGCTTTGCCACTTTCAGTTCTCTCACCCTCTCCTCTTGGTTTACCAAATTTAATTTATGTTTAACTAGGACCGTGTCATTTTTTACTCCATTTTGAGATTCTCTTTGTATAATTTGTGTTCTAGTTCTTTTATTTCTGTTGTTAATTTTTCTTGCTTTTGTCTCCTGTCTTTGTTTCTTTTTGCTGTTTACGCTACAGTAATGCCCCTAAGATATGTTTTTGATAATCTCATGTTCTTACAGGAGCAGCAAAGTCTGAAAATAATCATTTTTCTCCTTGGAAACAGAAAAAGAAAAGTAACTAAATGTTAAGGCTGTATGGAATTCCAACCGGATATTTTCTCGACACTGTTCTGGAAATTTATCTCTAAAATAGGACAAGAGGAATGCAGTGACAGCTGCTGTCAGAGTTCTATTATAATAATGGTAATGAGGGTTTACTTGGAATGTTGGCATTAAGTCTAAGGGGAAGCTTCATTGCATAGCTGACCAGAAGGGGCAGCAAAATCTCTAAATGCTATAGAAATGAAATCTGATGTCTTCATTAATCCCTTTGACTTGTAGTTTCTATTTCTTCAGTAGAAGTGAAGAAATGCTCCAAATTAGTGTTTCTCAAACTTGGCAAGATATTTCATCTTCCAGAATTCTCCAAATAGCAACTAAAGCCTTCCAAAACATCCTAACCAAAAGACCTAGCAGCCCCTGAAGAAAAAAGAGAAGTCATCCACAATAAGCAGTTCAATATATGGACTGCAACAGCCACTACATAGGACAAGTGAGCAGAAGACTAGCAGAGCACATCCATGAACACCTGCTAGCAGTCAGAAGTCAGAAGACATGATGAAAACTAATTAATTTCACAGCACACGGACAAACTTAACCAAAGTTTCAAGTGGGAAAGTGTGGACATCTAGACCAAGCTAAGCCTAAAAATACTAGAAAATTCTAGTAGGTTTGGCACTCAGACAAATTGGCCATTTACAGGCAGCAAATAAATAACATTTACATACCATTTAAAAGAAAATCAAAATGCTAAAGAAAGGAAACAAAGGACTGGAGCACCTCCTTGTCATCAGTCAACACCCAGATAAGCAGGTATTAACACCAAATCTGAGATCAGATCAACAATCAAGCAATGAACAATATCCCAATCAAGTAATTATTAACTCGGACAAACAATAAAACAGTAAAAGTCTAATCACTAACTACCAAGAAGAAAACAACATCCCACTAACAGAACAAGCCACTGTATATAGTGAGCAAACCCCACTGCCTTCCAGCACTGAAAATGTTATCTACCATAGTTGGATAATGAACCATCTGTAAGAAAATAATCAAGTTCAGAGAGCACATGGACTCCATAGCTCAACCTTGAGTTACTACTTCTATTTAAATATCTAATATGTCTGTAATTTTAGAAAATATGATACACTGTAGAGTATGAGAATATTAGAAAATGCCATGATGCTTGAACCAAAGATTCAGAAGTTTCAGGCAGGTGGGTATTGGGGAAAAAAAATCTAATAAATGAAAATAAATGAAATGGAAAAATTGAAATAAAAGGAAAACAGTGTAAAATATTTAAGGGAGAAAGGAAGAATCTTACATATCCACACCTAGGATCATGTATGAAGGAACCCACAAACTTTGGAGCATCTCTTTTTTGTAAAATCTCACAATTCTCCCATTATAAATAAGAAAATATATGTTATCTTACATAGCTGATTTTGTGGAATTACACCAGCAGCCTTTTCCTTATGCAAGAAGGTGAGGTGAATTGTCCAGCCCTTGATATTTGGCCCCATTAACTGCCCAAGGTGTGTGTGTGTGTGTGTGTGTGTACATACAAACTGCCAGTTTTTTAAAAAAGTAACAGCAACAGTTGGCAGGAAAATTGTGGAAGATGAGTCTACATAAAAGCTATCACAGGCACAGTGTTTATGACATGGGCTTATCAGTGGATAAATTAATGAAAAAAATCAGCTGAATGGAGAATTACTGAGAGATGCTACCATAAACCTTGATCGGAACAGATGCCTTGCTACACATTTAAATCAGATTTATTTTTCCTGCATTATGAAGTCTTCCAGCCAACAAGGCTACACATTTCAGGATGGAAATCTAAGAATCTAGAGGGCACCTGGTTGGAGAAGATTTATTTTATAGTGACAGCATCTTCTGAGTTTTAGCTGTAATGCTTTCCCATACATGAGGCTGCAGGCTGCATATTGACAATATATAAACTTAATATATTGTTCTATGCTAAGAATAGATGTCCATTTCCAAGCCAACTTCTGCATATGTTGGAAACGAGCATATTCCAAAAAATGAGTGACATGAAAAAAAAGGCTCTATGTTTAATCCACATTTGCATTAAATTAACTTTAAATATAATTTATGGTGTTACTTTTGAATCATAAATTTAGTAATTTCCTTATGCTGTCACAATGTTTTGTTACATTGTGTTAACAAATTCTAGAGGCCTGGGGAGGTAATACTAATTTACAATATAGTTAGTCCTTGATTAACAACTTTTCATTCAGCAATTGTATAAAATTACAATAGAGTTGAATGAAGGGAATTATGATCCCTGCCTGAAGTTCCAGTTGTTGCATTTGTTCTCTCACATGTAAAAGCAAGTATTATTATTATTATTATTATTATTATTATTATTATTATTATCATCATCATCATCATCATCATCATCATCATCATCATCATCATGATACAGTCAGAAGAATTAGATGAAAAGGGTTGGCTTCCAGCCCATTAAGTAGTTTAGGCAGACATATTTCATAGATATGGCTTGGCATTCATAATCTAGCTGTTACTGTGGTGTGGGAAGGTGTTTTGCAGGTATATATTTATGTATGTATGTAGCATGTTTATATGTGTGTTATGTATGTGTTTTGGGTTGATGTACACTTTCTCTTGAGAGCAGGCAACAGACTTTCATTTTTAATGTGGACCAGTGTGCTCACAGTAAAATCATGACAATGAAGTTATCTTATCTTATTTCTCATAATTTGAAATTTATGAAACTGGTGACCCTGCTCCTTTGGTAATCAATATTTATTTCAAAACGACATCATCAAAGGAATGAATATTATTTGTTCAAGCAATTTGAGATAAGACCTTCATGTCTAATTCTGGTATAATGTATGCATGTGGTTTTCCTTTATGTTTTACTACAATGTGGATATCATCTTGGCATTTGAGTGCCATCATATATCCTGATCATAAATGTAGGCTGAAGTAATGCTATTGAATCCAATCAGACTTATGGCTTCATGCATTGTTCCCATGATCCAAAGCCCCATATATATTTTGATGTACTTCTTGAAGCATTTGGATAGCAGAGGTTCTTGGAGAACTTCTTCACCTGGGATAAGAAGATCCTTTCAGAGATTGGTGTTCTTTTTATACTATAATACAACATACTGGAGATATTAAATCTGATGGAGAACTTTGTCCTTTAAGTCCTAATGCAGCTATTAAGATGTTCTGGAGAGGAGGCTGCCTCATTTGCCAGGGAATCATTATAGGATAACCCAAGATGTGGTATGCTTGCTGCCTTAGTTATTAAATTTCTAACCAGTTTAATTAGTTTTAGATTAAGTTTTATAAATTTTGAATCAGATCACTTTTAGGCAGGTTTCAGTTATAGAGGTATATACCTCAGAGTATAGAGGTAGTCATTTTTAGAGGGTTTATTATTATTATGGTTCATCGCATAGTCAGACAGATATTTACACTGGAGTTGGTATTTTGATCCACCTATTAAATTCTTCTTAATGTTGTTTGATGGTGAAAATTACTCTATTGTAAATTGTATTAATTTATTAAAACTACCTTTGGAGTTGTTTTGTCACCAAAATAATTATTTTAGGAATAATTAAACTCATGAAAATTTCATATTTGGAAATTACTCTTATTGAACCCTAAAGGTTTAATTCAAAAATGGTTGGTAAGCAATCTCCCAAGTTAATAATTTTTTGTTAATGAAAGAGCTTAGCTGATTTGACAAGGGAAGAGGTGGAAACATTTGCCAAGTCTTTCATGAGGTATGATTTTATAATCTACTTGCTAGATACCTGTGTTTTACTACATAACTATGTGATCAGGCTTAGTTTTTGGGGCGGAAAATAAGGGTGGGGGGAATTATGCCTTTGCCTAACAGCATCCATCACTATTCATCTGGCTAGCATCCTGTCAGTGTGTTTGGAAACTGAAACAGTATTTGCTGTATGAGCAAGAAGGAGACAGCAAGGAGCCTGGGCATGGCTTAGCTCAACTGTTCTTTACTAAAGCTGCTTGGTGCTATGAAACTAAAACTGAAATTTCTCTCTTCTGCTTGTGGTTTGCAATTGGAACAGATTTATTTTCAGGTGGGAGTGGGAGTAGAACTCCTTAGCATCAGAGTGTATTCATAATAATATACAAAATACTAATGCTCTGATGGTCATGTTGAAAAATATTTTCTTCGTGAGCACCTAGAAGCCAAGAGGAACATACATGCCAAATTTTAAGTTTGTAGGCTTTACGGTTCTGGAGATTTTGTGATGATGTGTGAGTGGTATTTCGCTTATATATAGAGAGATTAATAACACTGTACAGGTATAGGTAATATGTGCATAAGATTTAGGGAGGCTTTGTTCCTTAAGGCCAAGAAGTGAGAAATGTACAACCAGAGATGAGAAAAACACTAAGAACCTGATGGGAAATGGTTGAAAAATGCAAGAGTCTGTAAGAAACAAGTTGGACTGGGGAGGCATGAGGTTTTTGATTTTATATCAAATCAGGTATCAAAGTATCCTAATAAAGAATAATAATATAATAATAAAGAAGCTTTCTGATATTTGTTCTGATAGAATGTGGGAAAATGAAAGGATACATAACTGAAATTTTAAATATGGCGTCTATCTAATGGGTTTGATTTTTTTTTATCTTCTTCCCTTTCTGTAGCCACATTGTAACTGTTTCAACTAATTTGCAAGATGATATTATGATGCACAAGTTATGCATGCTTCTTCCAGACCTTTCTGATGTTAAGACATTATAAAGTTTGAATGAATACAGTAATTGTAGTCTGTAATCCATAGCCATGTTAAAAGAAATCAAAGTTTAGCAGAATATATGTAGTTGGTTGTGACTGATCCAAAAGCAGTCAGTATGCTTTGTGTAAATTTGAATTTTATTTTCTCATATTCTCTTGTAAGCCCTCTTAAGAAAAATGTTGCCATTGTGACTAAAGAGAAAAATAATATTTAAATAATAAATGCATGTACTTCATTCTCCTTAATCAAAAGCTATCCCCTTCCTACACTCTTCTTGGCTTTGATTTTATTCCAAGAGCAATGCAGACCTATTGACTTCATTTCATCCATATATGCCTCTGATACATGCTAAAAATTAACAGAACTGTCAATCTAATGGAGGAACAAATGTGAAGTGACACTTATCATTATCAACTACAATCGAATACAATGCAACAGTTATTTATTCATTTTATTGATAAGATTTATGATCTGCCTCATTTCAGAGGTTATAGGTTCTATACAAAATCAAACCCATGGTACACTAAAACCTTCCAATTCATGGTGAAACAACCAGATACCAGACATGCAAATACATTTGTCTCAGACTTTGGTCCTGAAGATGGCGCCAGACAGTTACTTCCAGATGTGTCTTTTCTGCCCTAGATCAAAACAGAAAACTTAGGTCCAGTTAAGTCTAATTAAGATGTGAGACAAGATTCATATCCTGGAAAGAAGGCATGCATATGAACTATAAAAAGGGAGGACATCTTTGAAAGAATAATGGTAACTGGGAGATAGCATTCAATCAGCTAAGGACCAAATGTAATGTGATATAATGATTCTTACATGTATTTTGGATGGGAAAACCAAGTTTCAAATAATTGTCTGGCCAATTTTTTTTTATATAATATAGTTTGGCTTTGGGTAATTATGTCATGCAAGCATTGTGATGTATGGCTTACGGCTAAATGTACTAAAACTGTTTGTACTTTATTAATAAGCCATAATTCAACAATCACCCACAAAGTACAAAGTGAAAGCCAATTATGTTCAAGTACTTTACAGGATTATTTGGAGGGTCTGAATGCAGCCTGAGCTCCTACAAGCTACAAATGGGGCAAAAATGTGATAGAGGGGCAAATTATCTCTACATCAGCCACATCCTAAACACTGGCTTTGCAGTCATCGTGCCACTGTCATCACAGCTTGTCAAGGGCCTCCTTTGCAGCTTTACCTTTGTTGAAAAAACCATATGGGTTCTGTTATCTGGAAGCACATAAAATTCCAAGCTGTTTTTGCCCCGAGTTCTCTTGTGTTTTCCCCACCATCAAGGGACACCACTTCAGTGGTGAGAAATGACAATTGCTTGTGTTTCCACTGTCAGCTCCAATAAACAACAGTCTCATACAGCAGGAAATGGGGTGGTCATGACCACGCTCCAGAAATAACACCTTTGGAGTTTAGTTCTTCTGCCATCCTAATGGCCAGTGATATTCATAATGCTTGAGGGAGGTTAGTCAGTACACTACAATCTGGCACCAATAAATCAGGAAATCTTTTCTTGGATAGTTTGTTTAAGATCTTCCTACAGGAACCTACCACAATGCAGTATTATTATTATTTTTTTGTCTGAAGGTCCTGGAATCATACTCTATTAACATTCTCAGAGTGATGTCTGGGGGACAAATTGGTTGCTGGGTGATTTTTCTCAGATGATTACAATTCATTCTTAGGAGGTATGCTGGCATTGAGCCAGAGCTTCCATTTATGCATGCCAGTTCTACTCACAAAGACTAGTTTGATATTCCAAGACTTAAAGCTCTCCCAACTGGGTGGTGTTACAGATAGTATTCCCATTAGAAATCAATAAATAGGCAGTAACTGTGAGGGCTCATAAAAGGCTTAAGTACTTTGGAGATGTAAGATAAACTGAGCTGAAGGTACAGTGTGGCTAGGAAATCAGCAGCTTTTGTAGACTGGATCTTGTTGATCTAAGGAATCAACTTTTGACTCAGTTTAAAAGAATTAAGGACTACTTAATTAGTCATCTCTGTTATCTGATCTAAGTGCTAGAGCCCACTGTAACTACATAGCCAAAAAGGCATTAAGAGTTGTTAACTTAATCTTGTATAGCTTTTTCTCCGGTAATATTGTACTACTAACTAGAGCATACAAAACATTTGCTCGGCCAATTCTTGAATGTAGCTCATCTGTCTGGAACCTGCATTACATATCAGATATTAATACAATTGAGAGAATCCAGAGATATTTCACAAGAAGAGTCCTCCATCCTCTACTTGCAACAGAATACCTTATGCCATCAGATTTGAAGTTTTAGGCTTAGACAACTTAGAACTACGCCGCCTTCAATCCGACCTAAGCGTTAATACCTAAAATTATCTATTGCAATGTTCTACCCATCAATGACTACTTCAGCTTCAACCACAACAGTACACAAGCACACAATAAATACAAACTCAAGCTAAACTTTACCAAACTCGGCTGCAGGAAATATTATTTCAGCAACAGAGTGGTTAATGTCTGGAATAAACTACCTGACTCTGTGGTTTCTTCCACAAACCCCAAAACCTTTAACCTTAGACTGTCTATTATTGACCTCACCCCATTCCTAAGAGGTCTGTAAGGCACGTGCATAAGTACACCAATGTGCCTACCATCCCTGTCCTAATGTTCTCTTTTATTCGTATCCATTTCATGTGTTCATAATCATGTTTATACTGATTTCTGTTATCTAATACATACTTGACAAAATAAATAAAATAAATAAATAAAAACTTTTCATTGCAGTTTGAAGGCACTTACAAGTACTGTTATGAGTTCTTCTCATGACTATGACTTGTCAGAATAGGGAATATATGGCTTCAGAAAATGGACGTAGTACACTAGAGTTTTGAAAGATGCATATAAAAGTCAGATTTACTTACCATATCTACAGTACTGCATTTGAAACTCTGTTCCATGCACACTTCTTAGTGGACATCATGTTGAGGCATTATCTATTTCATCCCCAAATGATTGGGAACCATGATATTCTCATAGATAGCTATGCAAAATGAAAGGAATTAATGCTTATGTATACCAGAGGCAATCAGAATATTCTTTCTTTAACCTAATAACATTAATCTGGGATGTTGCCTGTTCACATCTAGCTCTGGCATTCAGTTTCTATCTTCCTGCAAAAATCTTCCTTAAGACACATTGCACTTATTGGGTAAATATATAATTTTTTACAAAGGTTCTCATCATCGTCACTTAAGACCATCCAGTATATATTGGTGCTAATCCTTTTATCCTTTTATCTTACTCCACTTTTTATGCTCAGACATGACATGAAACTAACAGTTAAAATTTTCCATTGGTCTGATGCAGATCTCGTACTCTGGCATGTTCTGTGTTTTGTAATAACAAAAATAACACTAAAAAAATCCAACTAAGTTCCACTGGAGCCAAATTCTTACAGAATTTCAATAAACTGAACCTCTAAGTCACACTGAGAAATAATAAAGCAAAGAAGCCGTCATACTTTTATAGTGAGATAGATAAAAACATACCCAATTTTTTGCTTAAAATTGGTGAGATGTTACAATTGCTTATCTTTGGTTTGACTATACACAAACTATTTTTCCAATAAAAATACATATGAATTGGAAAATCTCAGCACTCTTTAGTCTCCAATAAAGTCTTCAAAATGCTTACATTACAAGAAATACAGAGGAATAAAAAAGTGAAATTCCCTGGCAAACCATTTAGCACCAGCGCCTGCCTCCCCCTGCTCAGAGAAGCTCATTAAAAAGAACAGCATGATTCTAATGACCGGGATTTTTCTTCAGTATTGTTCTGGTTTGTATCAGACCACTGCAACATTCTCAGAGCATGTGGAAGCCACTTGCTGTCTTTAGGAAAAATTTACTCAAACCACAAAATACCACAATAGCTATAGAGAAGAAAAATGGCTTCTTGTATAGAGTGCCTAATCCAGATGTCACCCTCTCACCATTAAGATTATTTTAGCCAATAAAGAGTGCAGAACAGGTAAAAACAGACAGAAACATAGCCTCACAGAGGTGAGGGTGGCTATTTGAAAGATGTGACTATAGATTGCATGAAACCTAACTTTCTTTCTACCTGACATTTCACTGTTATATACAGCTGTCTGGATACCAGACGTTCTTTAGCATATGGGGGTGGGCAGAGACATTTAAACTAAATTACATTATTCAAGATAAGCTGGTCATATCCCCACTGGCTATACTGTAGCGGAGAATGAAAGTGGATTTTTTTCTTACTGCCAGTGGCTTCGAAAACATCAAATATCAGAATTTTTTACTATGTTAGCAGAGATGGTATTCAGCAGGTTCTGACCAGTTCTGGAGAACCGGTAGCGGAAATTTTGAGTTGTTCAGAGAACCAGCAAATACCACCTCTGACTGGAGATTGTCAGTATCCTTCTCCTGCCACGCCCACTAAGCCACACCCACAGAACTGGAAGTAAAAAAAAATTGAATCCCATCACTTATGTATGGCATATTCAGTTGAAGAAAAAGCTGCATTTAAAGAGATGCATTACTTGGGGTTTTTTTTATCCTTCAATATATGCCTACTGAAAGATACCTTATAGTATTAATGTTCTTAAGTTATGCATAGACAGATTCTGGATGAAAGTTAGAAAAAAAATCCTAAAAGGGCAGCTTGATTGTAGAATCATTGGAATTTTTCCAGGAGAACTTAGGCAATTGTTTGACAGATGCCTAGATTTCTAATATAATCTAGATTTCTCTATAAAGAAGAATTGGACTTGATAATATAAATGACTCCTTCCAATGTTTATCTTAAATGGCATGACTGAAGCATTGCCAGGTGTTCTAAGAATAGATGAAAACCTCAAACATAGTCCACAAAGAGAAGAGCCATTAGACAAATTATACACTTTATTCATTAAACATGAAACTCAATTAACTGAACATTTAAAAATGTATCACAAATATTATTAACTGGCACTGATGGTTGATATGGGTTGCTGCCAGCATCATCGGTATTTACCAAATATTTCTGTAAAATATACAATGTTCCAAGTAGAGCAGTTTTTGCAGTTCTGCTGGTGTTATTGCAGGAAGCTTCAATTTCTTGATGCACTATGTAAAATTCTTGGACATGGTGCCAAGTGCCCCAGTAACAATGGGTATCACTGTCACATGTTTCACCCCTAATCGGGTACTTTCGATGGCCAGGTCGTAATATTTTGTGATTTTTTTCTAGTTCTTTTTCTTCAACGCTGGCATCTCCTGGTACAGTGACATCAATAAATTGTATGCTTTGGTTTTTGATGACTGTGATATCTGACACGTTGTGTTCTATCAGCTTGTTCATCATTACTTCTTGTTTTCTTTCTAGCCAATATTTCTAGATGTTCCATTTCCACTATTGTGAAAACTTTATTACGAATGATGAAATATCTTTGATCCATTAATCTTTGTTCAGTTATGTCACTTTCTGAGTGTTTTCCTTCCACAGATGCATCATTCTTTTTTGAAATCCCCTGCCTGTTGGTTCCTCCTGGTAGTAATATTTGGTGATTTCTTGATTTTCTTTGGTTGTTTTGTGCTTTTGTCCCAGTCATTGCAGTTGCAGGCCCTGGTTCGCTAGCAGTAATAACTGAGCCCTATTTTTTGACAGATGTCCATAGCATCTGACATGGTCCTTGTTGACCCAGGCAATGACCAATCTGGTGTGGAATTTTGTTCATTTCTTCTCATCACTAGTGATGGTAGGTGCCTCGGTTGGTTCACAGTGGCTAAGCCATTATTGATCCAAAGATGGTAATCCCTTAACCATAGGAACTACACCAGATAGCTGTCCAGGCCCAGCCATGGCAATCTAATTGCCTGTTTGGTGGCAGAATGGCAAGATGAGGAATGTGTTGTTGTTGTTGTTGTTACGCTTGCACTTGCAAACTCAAAATTCTTCTCAATGAAAAGTTACTTTCAGTGGTTACTATATAGTTTCCTTAAAGCCCCTGTCACACTGCACCAATGTAAAACGGACAAAAAAGCTTGCCATCCGTTGGTTAACACGATGTACTCACTGCCTCCGTTTTGCTTCCTTTCTATCCATCCAGCATCCGTCTATTGACGTTTCATCCACTCAGAAAGTTTTGAGCTGCCCAAAACTTTTGCACGGAAAATGTATCCAATTCATCCATTCTGTATTCGCCATGCATCCGCTACGCATCCGTTACGCATCCGTTACGCATCCGCTATATCTGCTAGGCATCCGCTGTGCATCCGTGCAACTCGCATCCACTCGGACGCAGGGAGGAAGCGGAACGGACGCGGAACGAATGCAGAACGGATGCAGCACGGAAACAAAGCGTTTAAAATGGAAAAAATGTTCGCAGAGGGGACCTATCTCGGATATTAAGGATGTCTACAGGATGCCTAGAGGATGCCAAGAGGATGCAAAGGGACACCTATACTGCCTATAAAAAGGGGGAGCAACACATCTGGATCTCACTTTCAGAACAGCAACCCAGCGGTGCGGACCTCTGCAGCCTTCATCTGCCTCTTCCTCTTCCACAGCATCCAGTCATGTCCACCGTGGATCGTAACACGGTCCTTTTGGCAGCCACCATCCTTCTGCAACAGTGCGAAGCCATCTACAGGCTCTGTGAACTCTACTACGGGAAGAAAAAGGGGCGGCCAAGAAGCGCAGAGGACGGAAGAAGAGCAGAGGACGGACTGTACAACAAGCTGATGGTGGAGCTCAGGAACGAAGACACTCGGGCATTCCAGAACTGAGGAAGCCTCCAGCCATGTTTGATGAAGTTGTGCAGCGGCTGACACCCAGGTTGACAAAGGCAAACACCAACTTCCGGCCCAGCGTGGAACCTGGGCTCAAGGTGGCACTCACTCTGTGCCACCTGGCCTCAGGGACCACCTACAGGAGCATGCAGTACGGCTGGAGGGTGCCACACAACACTATCAGCATTGTGGTCAGAGTAGTGGTGCAGGCCATCATCGAAGAACACAAGGAGGAGCTCCTCCAGTGCCCCTCCACTGAAGAAGGATGGAAGAAAGTTGCAGAGCAGTGGTATCAGAGGTGGAACTTCCCACACACTGTTGGAGCCATCGATGGCAAGCACGTGGCCTGCAAAGCGACAGCCAAGTCGGGGTCCACTTATTTCAACTACAAGGGCTTCTTCAGCATCATCCTCTTCGCCATGGTCGATGCTGACTACAAGTTCATGTACATTGATGCTTTAGGCAGCGGCTCATCTTCAGATGCCCAGGAATACAATGCCAGTCACCTCAAGGAGGAGCTGGAATGCAACCTCATCGTGGGCTTCCCAGATCCAGAACCCCTGCCGAACGACACACAAGATGTGCCCTACTTCATCGTGGGGGATGACGCCTTCTCCCTCACAACCTACCTCATGAAGCCCTACACCTCCAAACTCCTCACCCGTGAAGAGAGGATCTTCAACTACAGGCTGTCCAGGGCAAGGCGGGTGGTGGAGAACGCCTTTGGCATCCTGGCCAACAGGTTCCAGGTACTTCTCACCAACATGCAGCATCGCCCAGAGACCGTGAGGAGGATCATGGAAGCTTGCTGCATCCTGCACAATCTCATGTGCACCCGCTACCCAGTCTTGCAGAACTGGCTTGTAGACCGTGAACAAGGCAATGGGGACATGGAGGCTGGGGAATGGAGGCAAGGGCGAAACCTGATCGACACTCAGGATGTGCAAGGCCCCAACAGAGCCTCACATGAGGCGAAGAAGCAGTGCAACCTCCTGAAACACTGGTGCAACTCCCCAGCTGGAGCGGTGGAGTGGCCAGACAGCATGAAAGATGCTTAATGGATGCTTCCTTCAGCCTGTCTCATCACACTGATGAGATTGGGCCATGTATGTTGAGTGGCCCTACAATGAACAGGGCGTTTAATAAAGAGTTGTGTTTATGTTGACATGTGTGGATGATTGATTATATTGTTATTGATAATATAGGGCCATAGATGTGGCACCTGGGAGGGTGGAACATACAGTCCCGCTCTGCTTGCACTGGAGGTTTATCTATCCCACAGCTATTACCCATCCCAAAGGTATCCCTGCTCATTCCTCAGGTATCCCTGCCCACCCCCCTGCTATCTTAACCCATCCCACAAGAATGCAAAGGCTTAAACCATTTCTAAAAGTTTCCAGCAAGACTTTATTAAAAAACAGAAATGAAGCAAGTGTGTGAATCAAAAATAGACTTTATTAACAAGCTATAAGGCAAAAATGAGTCTCTGGCACTCCTCTTGGTCGCATAATCTCAGGGGTGAAGGGTCCAGGTGCTGTGGAGGTGGCTGGTGCTGGAGTGCTTGTCATCAGCTCCTCCAGAAGCAGAAGCAACAGAAGCCCCAGCCCCAGAAGAGCGAGCCCGTGCTGCAGAAGTCCCAGCAGAACCAGAGTGAGGGCCAGGGGGCGGGATGGTAGCCCTGTCCCTCTTGCAAGGGCTGGCAGCAGATGGCTGAAGCTTGCTGTGCTTCAGCATGGTTGTGGGGTTGCTGGCTGGCAGGGAGGCTGGCAGGAACCAAGTCTGGCAGGAAGGCTGGCAGGGAGGCAGGCACCAAGGCTGGCAGGCAGGCAGGCAGGCAGGTTGGCAGGGAGGCAGGCACCAAGGCTGGCAGGAAGCCTGGCAGGGAGGCAAGCACCAAGGCTTGCAGGCGGGCATGAACCAAGGCTGGCAGGCAGGCAGGCACCAAGGCTGGCAGGCAGACTGGCTGGCAGCAAGACTGGCACACAGGCAGACAGCAAGGCTGGCAGGGAGGCTGGCAGCAAGGCTGGCAGGCAGGCAGACAGCAAGGCTGGCAGGGAGGCTGGCAGCAAGGCTGGCAGGGAGGCTGGCAGCAAGGCTTGCAGGCAGACATGCAGGCAGGACTGGCAAGGCAGTCGATGTGTCTGGAAGCAGGTCTTTCCTCTGAATGGTGACCTGCTTCCGAGCTGCTTCCATTATATCCGCGGGGCTGACGCAATGCATCCTCCCCGCATGCGCAATTAACGCTTGGCATCCGCTAGGCTTCCGCTGTGCATCCGCTGGGCTTCCACTCTGCATCCGCTTCATCCGCTGTGCATCTGCTCTGCATCCGCTTCATCCGTTCCGCGTCCGCTTTGCTGAGGTCCCCCGGAAGCCTAGCGGATGTGCCATCCACTCCCATCTGCTTCCATCCGCTGGGCTTCCGTTCCACATCCGCTTTCCATCCGCCCTGCGTCCTCCCCCTGTCCATGTTATCCGCTCTGGTTATGCAAATTTTTGCCCCTTTTGAGAGCGGATAACAATGGATAGAACATTTTGCTCGTCCGTTGTGTCCGTTTTGCATCCGTGTGCAGTGTGACAGGGCCTTAAGCCACTGATTGTCTTCTATATTCTAGTATAATGGCTAAAGGTGGATTTGAACTTGCTGTTGAGATTGAAAATCTATAACTAAATCTTAAAACTAGAATCCAAAGGATGACAAACAGGAGCATACTGCATGACTCCTCTAATTTCTGTACAAGTTCTCTGAAGACTATTCAAATTAAATATCAAAATGATTCCTTTAAAATGGGAACACACACACACACACACACACACACACACACAAAGAGAGCAAAATGAGGATCACTCCTACAAATTGTGATTTATGTCCCTTTTCAGTTAAACTGAAGGCATCAGAGGCAATACATGCCAGAACAGTCTCCATCTCCATCATTGTCCAATTAACTGCCCTTAAGGGATCACCTCAAATGATCTCAGCAATTAGCCAAAAGAAAAACAGACCCAACTTGTAAACATTGAATCTCAGCATTGGAGGAACAGATCTGACATGCAGCCTGAAGCTGCGGTCCCTTAAAAACAATAAACAGCTGTAGAGGTTGACAGATATGGAAAGAAACAGAACAAAAAGCAAAGGGAAGAAGAAACCAGAGGAAGCGGTTCAGTGAAATGGCAAACCAACAGCCTTTGATCAAATTGTTCCTTTCCCACCACAGGCAGCATTTCAACCTAAACTGGATTCTCAATTCTTGCTGAAGTACTTCCCAAGACAAAGTTCTTCCATGAAAAATTATATCATGTTGGAGGGCATATTGAAAGTAAGTTCTGAAAAAACAATTAGGAACTTTCACCAAATCTAGTAATATAACTATTTTGTTTGGATATCTAAGCAACAGGAAGCAATACAATTCACAGGATGAGACAGGAATTATTAGCTTGGCTCAAACCACGACCTTTAAAGCTCTCTGTGGCATAGGCACAGACTCCTTGATGAGTTATCTTGTCCCGCTAAGACAAGTCCACCCAATTTGTGTCAACAGAGGAGGCCTGCTGAGGATCCCATCAGTCAAGGAACTCTGACTGATGGGATCCAGGAGAAGTGTTTCCTTGTTGTAGGACCAGCCCTCTGGAACATCCTGCCCCCCAGGTGATGCTTATTCCCACCCTCCTATCCTTCTGCAACAGCCTGAAGACCTGGGTCTGCAGGTTGGCCTGGGAACCCAATAGCAGAATACATAACAGAAGATGATCACTGAACTAACTAACTGACCCCATCTCCACCCTGCACTTCCTTCTTCTCCTCTGCTCAGTTTCTAATTTCATATTATTCTACTTCCGCTGTTTATTTTTATTGTTTTATTCCTTCACTATAATTATTTTTTATATTTTTAATCTTTTTTTATTTTATTGTTGTAAGACACCCAGAGTAGCCCCACAGCAAAATAAATTTAACAAATAAATAAATCTAGATTCAAAGGAGACGTTATTACCACATTACAAGAATGAGGTTGAGGCTTTGGGAAAAGTGCAAAGAAGAGCAACTAAGATGATTAAGAGCCTAGAGACAAGAACACATGAAGACCAGTTGCAGAAACTGGGTCTGGCCATTCTAGAGAAAAGAAGGACTAGGGGTGACATGATGGCAATATTCCAGTATTTGAGGGCCTGCTACAAAGAAGTGGAGGGTGTCAAATTGTTTCCCAAAGTACCAGAAGGCAAGACAAGAAACAGAAGACAAGACAAGAAATGAGGACCATTAACCAGTGGAACAGGCTTGCCTGAGTGCTTCATCACTGGAGGTTTTTAAATAAAGACTGAACAGCCACCTATCTGAAGTAGTATAGGGTCTCCTTCTTAAGCAGAAGGTTGAACTTGAAGACTTCTGAGGTGTCTTCTGGCTCTATGCTGATTGATGTGTGTGTTATAACCATATTGCCCTAAATCAGTGGACACCAACCAGTGGGCCAGGGACCAATGGTGGTCCACAAGAAAATTTTGGTGGTCCATAGAGAAATGTCCCCCACAAAGCACCTCCCCAGTGCAATTAATCCAGGCTGCATGGGAACAGAAGGCCCAGGGTGGCTTGCTGACATTGGTGGGAAAGTCAGTCCCATATTCCAGAGCTGCAGTAGTCATAGGACTGGCCCTTTGGTCATCCCGGAGCTGCTCTTCAACCTGGCTGCACCGGCCTGCCATGGACTGGAGGAGCAGCTGCTCCAGGATGACCAAAGGGCCAGTCCTGTGACTACTGCAGCTCTGGAATATGGGACTGACTTTTCCACCAATGTCAGCAAGCCACCGTCAGTCAAAATTCATATTAGTGGTCCACGGGATTTAAAATTATGAGTTTGGTGGTCCCTGAGGTCCAAAAGGTTGACAATCCCTACCCTAGATTATTGGCTTTTTCCAATCACCATGAGTCAATTCTCTTCAAAAGTAGCTCCCCAGGGAAGGAATCCAGCTAGATGGATCTAGATAGTCCACTTTACTACTTATCCTCTATCCTTAATAAAATATATGTATGAACGTCGTACATCATACAGCACTACACCCACCCTACACCAGTAGGGGTCCACCTACTGCTCTTGGTGGACCCCTCTGTGTCTAGTGTTCCACTCCAGGTGGACTTACAAAAGGTAGACAGACCAACTATGTTACTCCATAAGAGTTGCAAGTAACCTCCTATGATTTGTCTAAAATGCCTTGATCTGGTGCAAACTAGGCAAACTTTCAGTAGCTATTTATTTTATTGCATTATATTGTAGTACAAACTACAGATAGATACAAGGGATAGATTTAATACATGATACCTATCTTTAACTTGAAGGGCTACCAGTTAAAAGGTTAGGTAGACTTGTTCAAAATGGTTCCAGAAGGCAACACAAAAGTGTAGAATTTGGGTGGACATTAAAGATCCTAATGATAAGAGCTGTTCATCTATGGAACACACTTCTTTTGGAGGTGATAAATTCTTTCCTTGAAGTATTTAAACAGAGGCTGGATGGCCATCTATCAGGCATTCAATCAATTCCTGCAATGGGTTAGAAATTGGACTAAATGATTGCAAAGATTTCTTCCATTCTATGATCATCAGCATCAGGTAAACAACATACAATGTTCCCAATTCAGAAGTAGAAAGACCTTTCTCAATACAATAATATAAATTTTAATTATTTTTGTTTCCCTCCAAAACAATGAATTGGAAATGTTATTATTTGAAGCAGGAAACCATAGGATTTTTTGAAGAATCCCTAAAAAACAGAGGATTTGAAGAGATAGAGAAAGAGATCCTTTGAAGAATAGGCTGAAATATCTGGTACTTTCCAGCTGAATTCAAGATAACCAGAATCATGCTTGTTTAACTGTAAATGTTTGTGCGGAGTTAGTATGTTATTTTTGTGGTTATATTTCTTTGACTGCCCTTTGTACTCACTTTGAAAACTCAACCTGAATTGAGGAAAATGACAGGACATTTTTTTGAGGGGAGAGTGGATTTTTATCTCTGGATAATCAGGAATGTTAAAGCCTTGTGAGTAAGAAATGGGCTTTGATACATGAAAATATCTTAAAATCCTTACTTAGTCATGAAACATGGAGAAGGCATTGGGCCACTTTCAATTTATTTATGAAATTCACCATCCATTTTTTATTGAAACTAGTGTGTTCCCCAAAAGGGTCATTTACAATATAGCAACTTATTCTTCAACACAGAACAGTCATAAGAACACTGTAAAATATTCCCTGACCTATAATAATTGGAGAAGGTGAGCTATAGAAAAACAACAAATTATAATGGGGAGAGAAAGTCCCAGATAAATTAATATAGAAAGAGGGATATCTGCAGTGGTTCAAGAAAGTCAAGATGGCAGCACAGCATGTTGATCAAACCCAGAACACATGCATAAAAGGGTGTAGGGCTTTGATCAGGTGGTCATGGCATCCATCTTGATTTTTTTTTTCTGTCTCCCTTGGACAAAAATCACATTTCAGCATGCTAGTTAATGTGCAAGTTTTCTTTGGCTTGTACTGGGTCAGTTGTGTTTAACTACAACACCAGGCCAATCCAGAAGAGAAGAAAAGCAAACAATTTTGTTTAGTCATCTGCAACTTCTCTGTGTATAATACTGAGAAGCGATAAGCATTCCTGAATGTTGCTGCCAGGGAAAAGAGAAGGAGGGAAGGGGATCCTCAATAATTTGTTGGAATTATTTCCTCCAAAATATGTTTTTATCAACCATGCCTTGGATTTATATTATATTTGCATATACAGGGCTTTGTCAGCAGCATATATTTCCTCAGATTTATTTAGATTCTATTAGATTTAATATAAACAGAACACAGTATATGTAAAATATTATTTTGTCCAGCTGATATTTTTTTTCATTCTTCTATGTTAAAGCATGATATTGGTTTTCAGGAAGCCTTCCTTTTTCCTTTTAAGATATTTTTTATTGTTAGAAATACAAAGGAACAAGAGTATATTTTGGCAGAATGTCATGTGGAGCTTCTGAAAGAAACTAGCCCCTTTTTCACTTTATTATGAAATGCCTATCATAAATAGCAGAGTGTTCTTTCTTGACTGTTTATAATTCTTTATTTTTACAGTGCATCTTTTTCTCTGACAAAACCAATAGTACTTACTTCAGTTACAAACTTTCAGGGATGTTTCCAGAATATGAATTAGTAAAACCAAAAGCACAGAAAACATTATAATTTGTTTTAAAGCAGGGGTGTCAAACTGGCGGCCTGCAAGCCAGATGCATTACATGCAGGCCATGCTCACCCCAGCTCCACGACTGGGAAAAATGTTGCAAAACATCATATGATGACAACATGACACAGCAGATTTGATACCCATGTTGTAAAACAATTGGGCACTGATCCTCTTTGTTCTACTTCCTATACTGTATTTTTTTTTTCCTATTCCTTCTCCTACTCTTATCATATAACAGTATGATAAGAACTAGAGGATACAACAGTAGTGGCCTCCAAGAGTTCTAGATAACATCGTTTTCTGAAGCAAGGAATGTTTCAAAAAGAAGTCAGTTTTTGCATCTGTGAAAGCCAATGCAGTGCTAGCCCATTGCCATCCTTTCCCTCATCTCAAAGAGTGCGACCTGGTTGGCTTCACAACATATCTCAGGATCTTCTGGGAATCTCAAAATTGTTTTTCAGCTTCAAATCTCTCTGTTTTCCAACATTAGTCATTAAAATGTTAGAGTTAGACCACTGTATTAGTGAAACATATAATCACATGTCTTTTAATTCCATACTAATGTACTTTTATAGGAATAGGGTCATAATAAAGATAGCAGGTGCAAACTTTTATTAGAACAGAGACAGAGAATTTAAGAGGATTCTTTAAATGAATATGAAGGAAGGAAGGAAGGAAGGAAGGAAGGAAGGAAGGAAGGAAGGAAGGAAGGAAGGAAGGAAGGAAGGAAAACAGACAGACAGACAGACCGACCAGAGTTAGTAGCTCAGAATACTTTAGACATTTATACATTTATCTGGGTAAGTTTCACTGAATTCAGTGGGATTTACATTATACAGGTGTTTTCTGTTAATAGTTTATTTTGTGACTCTTCTTAATCAGAAGCCCTCCCCCCACAAAGAAAGACATGCATGTGATCCAATTGTAATAGAGAATATTTGAGAATGTAACGACACATTTCTCCTTTTATCCTAATGCATATGCTGCTATGAATTAGCAGTCACATATTGGCACCCATTGAAAAGCACAGATGTTAAAATATATATCCTTTAAAAAATCAAACGTTTGTTTCTGATTCATCAAGGAAGACAGTTGTTGGGGCTTTTTTAAGGGATTCAGTTGAGAGGAAAATACAGGCCTCCTTTCCATAAAACCATCCAATAGTGAAGATTTACTGCTATGGACGGCTCTGTTGAAAGACAAGCCCCCTCCCCTCTGCCCTTTTAAAGAATGGTACCAATTATAGCTATCTTTGATGCTGCTGACTTTTCTTCCTCCCAGTGAGTCCAATAAAGAGGAGCATGCTCAGACTGATTTCATAAGCTATGCAGCAATATGTGTTAGTCTTGCTCAAGTGAATCTGTAACTTCATGTTAAAGTGAGCATTAGAAAATAAAAGGAGCTCAATCAGATCAAAATGAGTGGTCTTTCTAGCCCAACGTTGTGTTTCTTCCATCAGCCATGCAGATTCCTCCAGCCAACTCATTACAGGGCATGAATGTGCCATGTCTACCCTACAGCTTGTTTCCTAACCATTTATGTGTGGAATTATAAAATGGATGGATCACTCAGACCTATTCCAGTCTTTCCCAAACTGGGTGTCCTCCAGCTATGTGAACTTCAATCCCCATAATTCTCAGCAATGCTCATTCAAGCAGGGGAATTGTAAATGCTGAAGTCTAAATTTTGGAAAAGTTCCCATTTATATTAAGACCAAGCTATTCAAATGACCTATTTGTTATCTACTGCAGGGAGAAGAGACTTTTTGTAGTTTGAAGGCATACTTTTTAAAAAGCCTCCGAAGTGAGTAGAAATATTCAATCCATTCAGCACTTCCAGAGAGAGAGTGTCTCAAGGGTTTCAATTCAAACTACGACTTAAGCCCATGTCACACTGCCCAACGGATGCAAAAAGGACACAGCAGACGAGCAAAATGATCCATCCATTGTAATCCACTCTCAAAAGGGGCAAAAATTTGCATAACCGGAGCGGATAACATGGACGCGTGGAGGACGCAGGGCAGATGCAAAGCGGATGCGGAACGGAAGCCCAGCGGATGAAAGCGAATGGGAGCGGATGGCACGTCTGCTAGGCTTCCGGGGGGCCGCAGCAAAGCAGACGTGGAACAGAAAGAGCGGATGCACAGCGGAAGCCTAATGGATGCCTGGCGTTAAGTGCGCATGCGGGGAGGATGCATTGCGTCAGCCCCGCAGATATAACAGAAGCAGCTCGGAAGCAGGTCGCCATTCAGAGGAAAGACCTGCTGCCGGACGGATTGGCTGCCTTGCCTGCCCTGCCTGCATGTCTGCCTGCAAGCCTTGCTGCCAGCCTGCCTGCCAGCCTCCCTGCCAGCCTCCCTGCCAGCCTTGCTGCCAGCCTGCCTGCCAGCCTTGCTGCCAGCCTGCCTGCCAGCCTTGCTGC
>BLBF01000062.1:3298641-3345749 GCA_015471245.1 Laticauda colubrina | reverse complement strand
GCCAGCCTTCCTGCCAGCCTTGGTGCCTGCCTGCCTCCCAGCCTGCCAGCCTGCCAGCCTGCCAGCCTGCCTGCCAGCCTGCCTGCCAGCCTGCCTGCCAGCCTTGCTGTCTGCCTGCCTGCAAGCCTTGGTGCCTGCCTGCCTGCCAGCCTTCCTGCCAGCCTTTGTGCAGCCTCCCTGCCAGCCTTCCTGCCAGCCTTGGTTCCTGCCAGCCTCCCTGCCAGCCAGCAACCCCACAACCATGCGGAAGCACAGCAAGCCTCAGCCATCTGCTGCCAGCCCTAGCAAGAGGGACAGGGCTACCACCCACCCCCTGGCCCTCACTCTGGTTCTGCTGGGGCTTCTGCAGCACGGGCTCGCTCTTCTGGGGCTGGCGCTTCTGCTGCTTCTGCTTCTGGAGGAGCTGATGACAAGCACTCCACCACCAGCCACCTCCACAGCACCTGCACCCTTCACCCCTGAGACTGAGCGGCGAAGAGGAGTGCCAGAGACTCATTTTTGTCTTATAGCTTGTTGTAAATAAAGTCTATTTTTGATTCACACACTTGCTTCATTTCTTTTTTTTAATAAAGTCTTGCTGGAAACTTTTAGAAATGGTTTAAGCCTTTGCATTCTTGTGGGATGGGTTAAGATAGGGGTGGGCAGGGATAACTGAGGAATGAGCAGGGATACCTTTGGGATGGGTAATAGCTGTGGGATAGATAAACCTCCAGCGCAAGCATAGTGGGACTCTATGGTCCACCCTCCCTTTATTATCAATAATAATGTAATAATCATCCACACATGTCAACATAAACACAACTCTTTATTAAATGCCCTGTTCATTGTAGGCCCACCCAACATACATGGCCCAATCTCATCCGTTTGATGAGACAGGCTGAAGGAAGCATCCATTAAGTATCTACCATCCTGTCTTGCCACTCCACTGCTCCAGCTGGGGAGTTGCACCAGTGTTTCAGGAGGTTGCACTGCTTCTTCCCTTCATGTGAGGCTCTGTTGGGGCCTTGCACATCCACAGTGTCTATCAGGTTTCGCCCTTTCCTCCATTCCCCAGGCTCCATGTCCCCATTGCCTTGCTGACGGTCCACAAGCCTGTCCTGTAACACTGGGTAACAGGTGCGCATGAGATTGTGCAGGATGCAGCAAGCTTCCATGATCCTCCTCACAGTCTCTGGGTGATGCTGCATGGTGGTGAGAAGTACCTGGAACCTGTTGGCCAGGATGCCAAAGGCATTGTCCACCACCCGCCTTGCCCTGGACAGCCTGTAGTTGAAGATCCTCTCTTTATGGGTGAGGCATCTGGAGGTGTAGGGCTCCATGAGGTAGGTTCATCCCCCATGATGAAGTAGGGCACATCTTGCATGTCGTTGGGCAGCAGGTCTCGATCTGGGAAGCCCACGATGAGGTTGCGTTCCAGCCCCTCCTTGAGGACACTGGCATTATATACCTGGGCATTTGAAGATGAGCCGTTGCCTGAAGCATCGATGTACATGAACTTGTAGTCAGTATCGACCATGGCGAAGAGAATGATGCTGAAGAAGCCCTTGGAGTTGAAATAAGTGGACCCTGAGTTGGGTGGAGATTTGCAGGCCACGTGCTTGCCATCTATGGCTCCAATGGTGTGGGGGAAGTTCTACTTCTGATACCACTGCTCTGCAACTTTCTTCCATCTTTCTTCAGTGGAGGGGTACTGGAGGAGTTCCTGCTTGTATTCTTTGATGATGGCCTGCACCACTTCTCTGACCACAATGCTGATGATGTTGGATGGCACCCTCCAGCCGTACTGCATGCTCCTGTAGGTGGTCCCAGAGGCCAAGTGGCGCAGAGTGAGTGCCACCTTGAGCCCAGGTTCCAGGCTGGGGCGGAAGCTGGTGCTCTGCTTGGTCAACCTGGGTGTCAGCCACTGCACAACTTCGTCAAACATGGCTGGAGGCATCCTCATGAAGTTCTGGAATGCCCGACTGTCTTCGTTCCTGAGCTCCACCATCAGCTTGCTGTACAGTCCATCCTCTGCTCTTCTGGCGAACCATCTTCGGACCCAGACTCTTTTTGGCTGCCTCTTTTTCTTCTTGCAGTAGAGTTCACAGAGCCTGCAGATGGCTTCGCACTGTTGCAGAATGATGGTGGCTGCCAAAAGGACTTTGTTGCAATCCACGGTGGACATGACTGGATGCTGTGGAAGAGGAAGATGAAGGCTGCAGAGGTCTGCACCGCTGGGCTGCTGTTCTGAAAGTGAGATGAAGATGAGTTGCTCCTTCTTTTTATGGGAAATATAGGTTTTCCGCTAGGCATCCTCTAGGCATCCTTAATATCCGAGATAGGTCCCCTCTGCGAACATTTTTTCCGTTTTAAACGCTTTGTTTCTGTGCTGCATCCATTCTGCATCCGTTCTGCGTCCATTCCACTTTCTCCCTGCGTCCGAGCAGATGCGAGTTGCGCGGATGCGGAACGGATGCCTAGCAGATATAGAGGATGCGTAACGGATGCAGAACGGATGCGTAGCGGATGCATAGCGGATGCGTAGCGGATGCAGAACGGACGCATTGGATACATTTTCCACGCAAAAGTTTTGGGAAGCCCAAAACTTTCTGAGCGTATGAAACGTCAATAGACAGATGCTGGACGGATAGAGAGGAAGCAAAACGGAGACAGTGAGTACATCGCGTTTTCCAACGGATGGCAAGCTTTTTTGTCCATTTTACATCCTCTTTGCATCTGTTGGTTCAGTGTGACATGGGCTTTACCATTTGCTTGTTTGTTTATTTCGCTAGGTCATACCAGCAAGTTGTTTCATCACCAGCAAGTTTTCAAAGCAGTTAATAAAATTCATATCAGGATAGGCAACACAAGAGCACACCATCTGTAGATTCCCAGAACCCAAAATCATGGCACCAAAGTGACTGAACTTGGTTGACATTTCAAAAAGAAATTAAGGAAGGTCCCAAATCATGTCTTCATGGACAATTTTGCCCCTTTTCTCTGCATTGTAGCAGGGTTTAAGGATAAGATGAGAGAAGTCTCTGGAAGTAAACTACTGTCATTGACATCCTTAAAACTTTTCAGGAAACATCCCAAACAAAACAGCAAGCAAATGTTATTTCTGATTCTTCCAATGTTATGCCACTGTATTAATAAATGTCCTCCATTGCTCTTCTCAGGGTTTGGAAAGTTTGATAGCCTCCCTGATCCTTTAAATATAGCTTGCCCCTGCTTTAGAGATGAGGTCATGGGCAAATTAAGATTCTAAAATTTTCACTTAGAATTGTTCCCAATTTACAATAGACCAACAATATTGATGTCTGAGTTTCAATACCAGCATCAAGTAATCCCTGTACCTAATAATGGTTAGTAATCTCATTTTGAATTTCTAGTTTTTAGCCTTTTTTCATGTTAGTTTAAAATAGCATATATTAGTCAATATGAGTTATTGAGTTATTGTGTGGATTATTATTGCCAAAACTGATTGGCTCAGAAATGTCCCAGCTAGTGGACTAGGCATATTCGTATAGAAGCTATATTTGTCACAACCACCAGCTACTCAGCAAATCAAGTAACAACAAAATTCCAAATTGGACCTGCTCTTTCAATCAGAATGTTTTCTGCTCTAAAGTAACTGAACTTCAGTCTTTGAGCCCAGTTTTCTATTCACTATCAGCACTTCTACTTTCTTCTCCTTCAATCAATCTTTTATTGAAGTGAGCAATGTTTGAGGATACCAATTGTAAAGAGCAGTATTGTAGAGTTAATACCTCAATTCTATGATGATGTTACCTCACTTCAGAGGTCTGGATGTCCTCCCTTATCAGTTTCCTGTATTGTTGAACAACACTAGGGAGGAGAGAATGAAAACTATTGAAAAACATCCATATTCTGAACAGTGGTCTCCCAGTCCCATCCATCTGGATAAAAGTTAAAAGAAAGGAATAAACCTTTGTCAAAAACTGTGCCCATTAAGCCAAATTTTGTCAAGCAACCCAGAAAAATGGTATGATGGTACTAAAAGTCCAAAAGTCCAGTACACCCTACTGCACCTCCCCTATTAATTTTAGCAAAGTGTTCATCTGCTATGAAGGTGATCAAAGCAACATCAATATAATCTGAGCTGAAAATCCAGTTTTGTAAAACTTGGCATCAAAAATAAAATGGTTGTTTTTACAACTGATTTTTTTTTATTTTTATTGGTTTTTAAGACGAACATAGACAAACAGAACATAAAAACATCAAGCCATCTTCCATATATATATATATATACATATAATGTGACGGTTGATTTACAAATTGTTTTGTGCTTCCATTTCGTAGTCTTCAATTACAATTACATTGTATATATTCTCATATATTCAGTCAAGTATAAAATACATTAATGTCATTGTTAATCAATCATTTGACTATACTTTTATTCATTCATGTTTTATGAAATAATCATATTTTACTTAAATTGTTTTGTGACAGTTCATATTATCATCTCAAATCTATCCTACAATCATTTTGTAGATGTAATAAGAAAATACATATTTATATATTTATTATTTTCTAAGAATCTACATATTTCATTTCCATGTTTTATTTTCTAACCATTGGTAGAATGCATCCCAGATTTTATAAAATTGTTTATCATCTTGTTCTCTGATTTCAAATGTCAATCTACTCATTTCAGCACATTCCAATATTTTCTTAATGATTTCCTCCTGTGATGGGGTTTTCTCATTTTTCCAATTTTTATCAAATACAATCCTAGCTGTTGTTAATACATTTACAATCAGGTATTTCAATTCTTTACTATATATTTCAGGTAAAATTCCCCAAAAAAATACCTCTGGTTTCAAATCTATATGCTTATTTCTCATTTTTTCCAACCACATGTAGATTTGCGTCCAATATTTTTTAGCAGCCGCACAAGTCCACCACATATGGTAATATGAGCCAGGGGTCTGAGGACATTTCCAACATTTTTTGGATTTATTCTTGAACATTCTTGCTATTCTTGTCGGGGGGAAATGTCACCTGTAAAACATCTTATACAAATTTTCTTTATGTGCTGTTGACACTGTTATTTAAATTTTGAAACAACAATTTTTGCCATATCTAGATCAATCCCATGTCAAAAATTCTTCCTTGAAGCAATCATTGTTTCTTTAACTTGTTCTTCTAGTTGAATTTCTAATAAATATCCATACAATTTTTAATCACCTTTTCATCAGTACCTGTCAAGTTTATCATAGAAACCTTCTGTTTTAGAGTCTTTATCATACCTTGAATATATTTGCGCATATGAAAACCAATTCATCTTTATACCTTGTTCCCCTAATTTTTGTATAGATTTAAGTTCACCCTTTTCATTCAATATTTCACCATATCTAACTGTTTGTTCCTTTTTATATATTATAGGATAAGAAAATGCTTCAATAGTTGATAGCCAGACTGGAATTTTCAAATAACATCTTCTCCCAGTTTAACCACAGAGACTCCCATATATAATGTCTTCTAAAATACCCCTGTGATTTAGTTCCTTTATACCAGAGAAAAGCACACCACCCCAACAACAGATCATGTCCTTCTAATTTCAACAACCTAGTGTTTCTTAATGTTATACATTCCTTAACCCATGTCAAATTTGTAGCTTGGTAATACAATTCCCAATTAGGCAAACCAAATCCGTCTCTTATTCTGGCATCTTGCAAAAGCTTTAGCTTTATTCTCGCTTTCTTTCCTTGGCATATATATTTCAACACGATTTTATTTAAATCTTCAAAGTAATCTTTTCCAAGCCCAATTGGAATTGTTTGGAACAAATATAAAATTCTGGGTAGTATATTCATCTTGACTGTTGATATTCTCCCTATGAATGACAGTTGTAAATTTTCCCATTTCCTCAAATCTAACGCTGTCTGCTGCTTAAGTTTGACATAATTATTCTCTTTTAGTGTACTGCATCTTGCTGTCAAATGTATCCCCAAGTACTTCATCTTATTCGTGACCTGAATTTTCAATAGGTCTGCCAGTTCTCCCTTTTGTCTTGATAGCATATTCTTTGTCAAGATCTTATCTTTTTTTATTTTCAAACCAGCCACTTTTCCATATACCTCTATCTTTTCTATCAATTTTGTTGCTGTTTCTAGTGGGTCTTCTAAAATGAAAACCAGATCATCTGCGAATGCTTTCAACTTAAATTCTTCCTGTTTAACTTTTATCCCTTTTATATTCTTTCCATCTCTAATATTTCTATTTAGCACTTCCAAAGTTAACACAAACAACAAAGGTGATAGTGGGCACCCTTGTCTTGTTTCTTTTCTTATATCAATAGAGTCTGTCAGTTCTCCTTCTATCATTACCTTTGCCATTTGCTTATGATATATAACTTCTGTTGCTTGAATAAATTTTTTAGCAAAGCCCATCTATTCCAGTTGTAATAACATGAATTGCCAACTCACATTATCAAATGCCTTCTGTGCATCTAGAAATATCAAAGCCATTTGTTTTTCCGAGTGTGCCTCATAGTATTCCAAAGTGTCCAATATTACTCTCATATTATCTTTAATTTGTCTCTTTGGCAGAAATCCATTTTGATTAGGATGGATAAAATTGTTTAAGTATTTTTTAAGTCTTTCTGCCAATATTGAAGCAAAAATTTTACAATCTGCCTTTAGTAAGGAAATTGATCTATATTTTTGATTTGTAATAGGTCGACCTCCTCTTTTGGGACAAGTGTAATATAAGCTTCTGACCATGATTTAGGTATCCTCTTCTTTGACATAACTTCATTCACAACTTCTAGCAATGGAAGGTGTTAAGCCTGGGTTCCCCAACCAGGGTTAGGTAGACAAGCTAAACAGAATGTGCAGCGTTAGTCAGATAGGCACACAGATAAATGAGTGAGCTAAGCTTGTATGTTTATTAACATACAGTAAAAATAACAGATACGCTTGTGCTATCAAGAATATAGTTTATTCCAGTATAAGTTTATGGCATAGTCAAATAACTGTCCAATATTCATTTACCATGTAGTCAGTCCATTCAGGGGTATTCAGTTAGCATAGTCCATGTAGAATATCCTATGTCAGTTCACTTACAGATCAGTCCTTTGTTGTCTCTCCCGTTCGAGCAATGCAGTCTTGATTCCAAGCAGTAATCAGGGATCATCAAAGCCAGAGAGAGAGAGAGCAAGCCATAGTCTTGCTACTTTTATATTGTTTTCTTAACCACTCCTTTAATTGCTATTTCACAGTTAAAGCTGTATACACTCTAACATACACTAACTATGATTCATAGTTATTATTTCACCTAAACCAGTTAGGGTGAACAATGTTATCCCTAACATTAGGTTCAATGATTCTTGTAACGTTTATAAAATTCTGCCGGAAGTCCATCTGGGCCTGGTGCCTTTCCATTATTTTGCTTCTTGAGTGCTTCAGTTAATTCCATCATCGTTATATTGTTTTCTAACATTGTTTCAATCTCTTTTGATATCTGGAGTAAATTAGTATTCTGCAAATACTGCTTAATTCTTTCCTCATCAATTTTCTCTTGTGTGTGTAATTTCCCATAATAGTCTCATATGATTTCCTTCGTCTCTCTACTACCATAGCAAACTTGGCCTTGGTCATCTATTAATTGCAATATTTTCCTTGATTCTTTCTCCTTTCTCAATTTATATGCTAACCATCTACCTGGTTTATTTGCTTCTTCAAAATAGTTCTGTTTAGCACCTCTGATTTTCTGTGCAAATTCTTCTTTTTCTATTCAACCCATTTTATGTTTGATTATTCATTTTTAACTGAATGTCCTTTTTCTGTGGCATTTTCTGTAGCTCTTTTTCAAGTCCTTTATACTCATCCTCTAATGCCTTCGAGGCTAATCTTTTCCTGGTATTTCTTTTCCTTGTATAGTCTATTATCAAGCCTCTGGCATATGCCTTCATTGTATCCCATACATTCCGGATTGATGTATCTTCTTTTTTATTTTCTTGAAAGAAGAAAGCCAGTTCTTTCTCCATCCACTGTGTGAAATCTTTTTCCTTTAATATAGTATTATTTACTGTCCATCTAGATCTTCTTCTTTGTCCTTTCCATTTAATTGTCATTGGATTGTGATCTGCCCACGTACTTGTTTCAATATTTATTTCTTGAACATTAGCTAATAATTCTGTTGACATCCATATCATATCTATTCTGGACCATGATAAATGTCTATTTGAGTAGAAGGTTTATTGTTTAGTTTTAGCATTTCTTTCTCTCCATGTATCTTTTAAGTTTATTTCATCTACCATTTTTTAAAAAGATTTAGGGAGTGTCTTTCTGTTTTGCTTTATTGTTTTTGTGCTGTATAGTCCAGTTTGTTGTCTACAATTCCATTAAAATCTCCCATCATAACTATATTAGCATAGTCCAGTCCAATTATTTTCATGTGTAATTTTTTATAAAATTCTCTTGATTGTCATTTGGGGCATAGATTGCAATCAGTTGTGTTTTCATATTATTGTCCATTATTTCCACCATGTGTTCTTCCATCATCATCAGTATAGATCAATTTCGCTGGGATAATATCTTTAATAAAACCACTCCTCTTTTCTTGCATTGTGTCAAAGAAGTAAATATTTTCCCTAATTTTGGTTGTATCAACAGTTGTTCATGTTGCTTTTTGATATGTACTTCTTGTAGACAGATTATATCAAATTTTAATTTCTCTAATTTATGGAATGTTTTCCTTCTTTTAACGGCTGAGTTAAGTCCATTTATATTAATTGTAATCAGTTTTTTCTCTTCCATGATTATATTTTGTAGTTAGGTTTAGCAGCTCTTGTAGATATTGGTTCACCTTGTTCTTTGGCTTTCACCTTTCCACTTACTACACCTTCTTCTTTTTCAGTTGTCATTTGGCAGTCCTCTTGAAATTCAATTAGTGAGATTTCTTTTTCTGCCTCTTCCTCTTTCCCTCCAAAAAATTCTGTGTAAAATGATTCAGCTTTTTCAATTGAATTAATTCTATGTCTCTGTTCTTGCCATGTGAACATTAAACCTTCTGGAATCAGCCATCTATAATTCACCTCTTTTTAAAGTAGCAATTTAGTCAGAAATCAGTATTCTCTTCTCATCTCTCTCACTCTTCTGGGTACTTGTTTCAGGACCACAATCTCCTTGTCTCTATATTTCAATATTTATTCTCTTGCCACTTGTAATATTTGCATTTTTATGGCTTTCTTTGTAAATCTGATGTGAATTTCTCTTGGTAAGCTATTTCTCATTGCATATCTAGTGAAGACTTGAAAAACCTATCTATTCCATCCATCAACTTCGCTTTGGTTATTTCCAGAGCTTCAGCCAAGATTTCTATCATTATCTCAGCTTGGTTTTGTCCCTTTTCTTCCTCTATGTTTTGGAATCTGAGATAAAATTCTAATCTGTCCATCTCCCATCTCAGCATCCCACTTTTATCTTGTTCAACCACAGTTAATATGTTATCATTGTCTCCAGTCTTCTTATCTCTGTTTATCTTCTTCAATTTTTTGGAATCTCTCATCATATTTCATCATCATTTGTTGAATGTTCTCCACCTTTTCATCAGTTTTCCCTGTTCTTTGTTCAATGTTCTCTGTTCTCTTTTCAATGTTCTCTGATCTTGTTTGAATATTTTGAATTCCTAGCATAATCATTTGTAGGGTCCTTTTCCCTGTTCCTTTTCTTGCTGTAACATTGTCCTCCAGATGATGAAGAGGAAGAAGTAGAAGTTGAGGAACCAGGGGCTGTTAGTTTCCTACTCATTTCAAACAATTCAAAACCTTCAGGTTCTTCTAGACCTTAATCCACTTGTGAAATAACCAATTGCAATTCCAAATAAAAATAGTAGGAAAAAAGAAACCAAATAGTAGCAACAACAACAACAACCACAACAACAATAATAATAGTAATAATTCTTCAGGTTCTTATATACCTTAATTCAAGGTAATTTCCAAGATAATCCAAGGTTAATACTGCTAAATCGCAGTAAAAACTCAAAAATGGAATAAAAAAGCATAAACACACACAAAAAAGAAAAAATTGTTAAATTGTGAAAAAAGTAGAAAAGTAAAAGATACAAAACTAAAAAGGGGGGGGGAAGTTCTTCAGATTCTTCAACACCTTAATCCAATTAAGTGGTCTCAGATATAAAAGGGTGCATAAGAGAAAAAAGAAAGCCACAAAAAAAAAAAACACAGTATGTCAGGTAAATTGAGAAAAAAAATACAGGGGAGGGACAGAGAAAAAAGAAAAGAGACTACTCCCTTAAAAAAAAAAAAGGAAAGAAATCATTAATACTAAAGCTTTTCCTTTAAAATAAAATGCAAATATAAAAATTTGACTTCAAAAGACAAAAAGAAAGATGAAAATCAAGTTCCAAAAGGCCAAAAATCCAAATAGGTATTATGAAAAGTAAACTAGTAAGGAGGGGGTTTGTTAAAGTAGGAAATAGCGCAACTTTAAAAAAATAAAAAGAGCACACTGCACCTTGTTTGATTGTCCAAGGCCTTTGTTAAAATTTATAACTCTCTTCTCCAGAGTCTTATCACTTTTTTTTTCTATAAGCTTCAACACCAGACTCCAGCTGTTGATAGAAACCCAGAAGAGCACCTGCAATAATACTCTCCCATGCTCTTCCCTCTATCTTATCAAACAGGCAATATCCTTGAAAAAAATTCTCAGTTCTTTCTCAGCTTTGACTGGTCAAGAAAAAATAAATAAAATATTTCCAAGCCTCTAGTTGGCAGTGTTACAAAGTTTCTTTTGCTTTCACTTTTCCCCTCCTTTTCCAAACAAAATATAATGAGAGGGCGGAACTGGCGTCGCGACGATACAGCATGCGAGTATCTTATATCTTTGCTCCTGGGCGGTCCCATTGGATCTAAACCATCCCGAAGAGATGGTGAATGTAAAGAGAGCATCCTGTCGATCCCAGGGATACCACAAAGTCCCTGGCAGATCCAGGAGAAGCTATTTTTGCCAGTGGCACAGAGGCAACCATTAAAACTGCTGAAGTTGGGAAAGCTACGAAACGAAAGAGAACGGAAAGAGAAAGTGTGCCGGTTTGGTGAGAACTTTTTCTTTATTTTAAGATTTGAAAGGACACCCTAAGGAAAAGAAAGAATCTGTAAAAGTTTTGACAGAAGTGATTAAGTGATGATTTTAAACAGGAATGTCAAAGTAATATTTTATTTTTATTTTCTCATTGCTGGATTTTCTACACATGGTTTTATATTTTTTGCAACTGAATTTTGAAGGGAAGGCTTTGAGGTTGGCAAAATCAAAATCTGGTGTCCAAATACAGCCCACCTATCAATGCTTGGTTACTTAAACTCTATTTAAAGTCTCCTAATTAAACCAGTGACCTAGAGATCTTTTCCATGAAAGGACTGAAACATTGCTTGTGACTGAAAATAATATACAATCATTCCAGAATGCATCTCAGTCCATCCCTATTCTTTGTGTAGTTAACTCAACTTATGAAAATATCTGACCAATTGCCATCTCTAAAATATGAAAGTTGCCCACACATTTTCATTATTTTCAAAAAAACATCAAAGGATGTCCTACTGTTGGTCTGTGTTTCATTGCTTACACACTTGAGTTGGTCTTATTTTTCCTCATATAAAAGATGACAGGGAAGTATAAGAATGCCTTCTTGTTTCTGGTTCTGTGCCTGGAGTGATTCAGCAGTCTCCCAGAAAAAAGAAAAATATCCTTAAAAGTGTGAGGATATGTACCCCTGCTGCTAGGATTAGTTGCTATACCAGACCACTAAATGAGATACTCCAACCTTAATAGGATTACTCACTTGGGAACTCCATCAGCTCAGTGCTCACCAGCAAAGCATCTCTCTTTGCTGACTGGGATACTGAAAACTTCCCCAAACATGAGACATAGATGCTTTCAATTGAAAATATCATAACAAAAGGGGATTTGATGAGCATTTGGTTTGGATATGCTGGCAGGGAGCAGCAAGAGCAGTTTGATCTCCTATTGTGTTTTGGTAGATTAAATCCATCTTTCTGTGCACAAGCAACATGAAACATCTCTCCTGCTCCTTTGCAAATGAGACCCTAAATACATGAGCTTGTGGGGAGATGATTGAGATGAACTGAGCCCATTTCACTTTGTTGCTATTCTGTATTTCAATCAAAAATCACACCAGGCAAAATGTGAACATCATTATCCCAAAGATTTTTTTTTTTTCAAGAGACATACATGCCAAGCATCCCATTTTTCTAGTCCCAAGCCTGGCAGATTGACTGCCCTTCTCAATTTCAAAAAGGGTGGTGGATTTTTGCAGGCACTATGTAAAAAGATTTTGGGAATCTTGCTTATTCAAAATATATCACACCAGTTACATAATGAAAAATGGCAGACTGCGTTTTGAATTAACAAAATTTTTAGAATGGTTGTGGGGTTTTTCCTAGTATTTTATTGGCTTCCTTCTCCCATCCCCCCATCAATTCCTCAATTTCCCCCCAAATTTAAATACTGATACAACTTTAAAATTAATGGGGTATTGAAAAGGAGCATTCTCCACATGGTTTTGTTCATACAGCAGAGCTCCAGTGTCACAAACTAGTAGATTTATAGTAGCAGCTTACAAAAGGAGAGGCAGAGGGAAAGGAAGAAATCTCAATAGATATATCTCAATAGTACGAATAGTAAAGTTTAATGCATTTGTATTAATAGGTCTGATATCTTTGAACAGTAAATTTGTCAGTGTGAATGTGTGTGAGAGAGGTGGGCAAATGAATGTATAGGCATATGTGTATGTGTGAAGGAGAGCTATTCCAAAGGCTTGATTCAGAGACAAAATTATTTTTAAAAGGCAAAAAAGAAATAAAAACACACAAAACATATTTATAAACACCTATATACAAACATTTCAGTGAATTATAGCCATATATCTTTATAACATACATGAGAATTAATTTTCCTTATCAGGGTATTTTGCAAAGAAAATTTTGGGTTTGTTTGTAATGCCATTAATTCTACAAGGACTTGAGTTGGATTCTTAAATAGAATTGGATATCACTTTTGTAAATTGAATGTCTCTCCTTCCTGAAGTTCAGAAAATTGAATTGAACCAAACTTAATGAATATGCATGTTAATTACAGGCTCCACAAGCTATTGTTAACATCCCTTTTTACATTAGTGTTTCCAAATAGTATACTCTACACCAAAATTGTAATCAATACCATATGTCTAATTGACTAATAGTTGGCAATTGAAATCTAAGAATGAGTCATTCTCTAAAAAATATTTGATGGCTCAAAACTATAACTTGGTCAGAATGTCTCACCAAGATCTTAATCAAAGACTTCTATGCCTAGCAGACCAGAACATGGTTCTTTGAATTTTTCCACTTCTACCATAGAAAAATGAGTTTTTAACATTATCGTTGTTGTTATTGTTAGGTGCAAAGTCGTGTTTGACCCATCACTACCCCATGCTTCCAGTTAATACAAAAATCAGATGTAGAACACCTAGCAAGAATTGTGAATGAGCATTGAATGTGATTTGTTGGCAATATCTTATATATGCCCAAATACCAGCATCCAAAAATTGCACTACATTGGATACCTTCTGGAGGAAAGAGAAAATGAGGCCAGTTTTAGAAAACTTGGTGCCAAATGCTTAAGGAAGATTTTAAGACTCTGGGACAATGCCAGAGATGCTGCAAATGATTGAAAATGGTAGGAAACACTTGCTGCTTAATGTATTCTGCACTGGACTTAATAATGATGATAATGACATTTCCAGTTAGTTGAATTTCTAGGCCAGAGCAAATAGTTGAGATCTTGACATGGAGAAGCTAAAAAAAAATATGCTGCTTTATCTGGACATTTCATGACTACTTACTGTGACTACTTACTGGGAAAAAAAATTACTCAATTTGAGGAAAAAGTACTGCTACCAAATCTGGTGAAGGTTAACTGGCAACAAAATAGAACCCTTCCTTGGCTGATATTTAGTGATCTGTGAATTTTACTGCCCAGATCTAATTAAAAAATTCATAGATTTAGTGGAGCACTAGTCCAATGGAAGAAATAGCTTTGTGAGTCAAATTATAATAAATTCTGGAACTTTAAAATGACATTCTTGCTAGTGAATAAGTCTGGATTCCCATGTGGTGCTAATGTGATTTTATAGCTTAGCATCTCCTGTAAACCAATCTGCTGCATTTTATTCAACATGCCACTGCTTACTTAATGAGTAATCAAGCTCTAAAAATCATATGTTTCTTCTTTCTGTGGGACATTAGCCTCTTATTTCTGTAGGACATGACCCTGATACTTTCTTAAAATAAGGAATTTATAAGATGGAATATCTTCCCCATTAGTATACCTAGAGTTGATTCTTATCCAGTATATTACTAGAATATAATTTATTCCAATTTGATTAATTATATAAACTCAGCCATAATGATGTAAAACAATGTATGGCTTCATATCCTATGTATGCCCAATCTGTATTTTAAACCTCTTGAGATATCTGTGCAGATTATATACTGACACTGGTTAAAGAGACTTCACAGGTAGCAGACATAGTTACCTTTCAGTGTATCCAAATCTCTGATAATAATTATATAGTATATAGTTTGACAACATTTACAAAAACATCACAATAAAAAGATCAGATCTATGTTTTTTTTAAAAAAAAGTTTTAGATCAGTTGCCCTTTGGATCCAAAATTGGCTGTCTTTTAGATATCATAGGAACCATACTCCAATATTCCTGGTAATATCAGATTGGATATACTTTGCTTTATTGATTCTGAAAGCACAATTAGTATGGTTCTTAGCAGAATTCTTAATTTGAATTAGATATTTTGCATATACTGGTAGTCCTTGACTTACAACAGCTCATTTAGTGACCATTCAAAGTTACAAAAACATTGAAAAGAGTGACCTATGATCTTTTTTGATACTTATGACTGCTCTAACATCACCATGATTATGTGATCAAAATTCAGTTGTTTGGCAACTGACTCATATTTAAGACAGTTGCTGGTCCTGGGGCTATAAGATCACCTTTTGTGACCTTCTGACAAGCAAAGTCTATAGGGAAACCAGATTTACTTAGCAACCATATTACTGGCTTAAAAATTGCAATGATTCATTTAACAACTGTGGCAAGAAAGATTGTAAAATGAAGCAAAATTTACTTAATAGTTGTCTCACTTAGCAACAGAAATTTTAAGCTCTACAGTAGTGTGTATTCTGTATTCTATATTGTGGCCATAAATCAAAGACTACTGTATTCAATTTGGATTAAAAAGGAAGAAAATAAATATAATTAATCAAAAGTAATAGGAAGAATGTTTATTAATCTTAAAGTACAAACATTTAGTAATTTATAAAATTACATTTGCTTATTCTTTTATATTTACAAATGTAAATTTAGCTCTGGGTTATTACAAGAGAGTGAGAGCCATTTTGAATCTGATTAAACATTTTTGTTGTTGTTGTTGAGCAGTTTGCTTCTGCAAAAGCCAACCAGAAGCTTATTGGAACAAGTTCATAAGTTGTACAGGAACAAAATAGTATGCTCTGGTGGATATCATCCAACTGCTTGAATTTTAAGAAGACTGTTGCCTCCATGCATAGCCAATATAACTGCTGGGAAGTTTTATACTCCAGGATTTGTCTAAAACCATTTTGAAGGCATCCAAATTGGCAGCCATCACTAGGTCTTCTGGAAATGAACTGCTCTGCTTATACAAAGAATGAAGGACAACAGTTTATTAAACTTCTCTGAGTTCTAGGAAGATAGCTCTTGAAAGCAGCACATGACAATATTCTTGTCCTGGCCCCACACAAATTGTATCCCATGACATTCAGAAGTTGTCTGATAGTTCCATAATCCTCTTGTATCACCCTAGCCTTTTCCCTTTCTAAAACAAATGTTTACAATAAAGCATATATTCATTTAATCTCATGAGCTCACCACATGAGTTCACCCTGCCTACTGAGAACGAAAGACCCACCACATTACACTCAGCCATGGATATTATCTTGACCAATCTTCTTTGCAATTAAAAAAAGAACTGCCACATCCCAGTAAGTGTTCCAGTCTCAGCTTTCTCTCCCTCCTACTGTCAAGAAGGCATTGCAAAGATTGAAAATAATTATGCTGCATTCCAGTCATTGCTATGGCATCACACTAGGACACTATCACTTTAAGAATGGGAGACCAAATTAATTAGATAGGCCATTATCTCTATTCCACAATTTTAATTTCTGAAGCTGTTATGATCCATCCTCAAACAGCATCATTCTGAGACTCCCAGTGAGATAGTCCGCAACCACTCATGCCTATCTACTTTCTAAATCTATATCTTCCAGAGCCAGAAAGAAAGCAGCGGGGCCAGAAGCAACCACTGTTTTGCACATTATGACAGACAGCACTTGATTTGGGTACAAATAAGCATCACCATGCCTAGCTTTGTGATCCAGACAAAGAGATCTCAGGCTCCTCAAAACTTTGCATTTTAAGGGGCCAATTAGTCCATTTGGTCCAATCTTTTACTTGAAGTACAAATCTAGAATAATGCATCTCTAGCAGATGATAATCTATCCTGTATTTGAATACAACCAGTGAAAAGAACTTCATGTAGAAAAGCTGGAGAAAATCTCCCACACCTCGATGTAGCAGAAATGTTCTACAGAACCTGTTTTGTCCAGAATCGTGTCTTGATTTGATTTTTCACCTACAACTATAAAAATCACCCTAATAAGTAAGAGAACTCTGAAAGTGCAAAAGAGGATTAGACAATATACTATTACATAGTTATGCTTGCTAAAGTTTCATTTTTTTCTTAAAAAATTAACAATTCATCCACAGCTACATTATGACAACTTCTATTTAGACATAGCACTGCTAAATCACAGTTCAACAATACAGGAAATGCATTCTTGTAAATAAAGATGATTTTGGAGGCAGGGACTTGGCTTTATGGCTTACTTAATGCTAATTTTCCTTTTGTCTGTTTCAGTAAAAGAATCAGAAACATAATTAAAGTTAAGTGGAGCAGAAAACTGGATGAGCACCCAGGGAGAAGCCTGAAACTGCATTGTTGCCTATGGGCACTGTATTGTCTATCCTGGCTTATATCCACAACTATTGTGAGTTGACTATAATGAAACACTTTAATCATTTCAAATCAGGAAATTGATGCTTGTAGTTTCCTTGTAAAAGCCATACTCAAACAATGGAAGGTGATACAGAGTATATTAAGTCAAAATGACTTACCAATTACATGTGCTGTTTCACACAACAAATTAAATTAAAATTAAAGAAACCACAATGAAGTTTAGGGAACTGCAAATTAAACCCAAGGCTTGTTCCTGTAGAATGAATTTATGAATTGTTGAAAAGTGAGTGGTTGTCTATGTTTTATCTCAATCTTTGCCACTTGAATGTCCACCAAATAAATGGAATTAAATTCCCTGAATTTCAACAATAGCCACATTGGTTAGAAAAATGCTATCATACCTAGGATTCAAAAGTCCTTATGGAAGCAAAGATTTGGTATTACCTGTGTCTCTCTGCTACACCATCCAGTGGTTGTCCAGACATTTGTAGCCCAAATATGGTATTCCCACCACCATCATATTGGTGTTCGACAGAAAAGACCATGTATGATGTTATTCCAAAATCTGACATTGGCCTGACATCTTACAGTTCTCCCTGATGACATCCAGCTCTTGCTTAATATAGATCACAAATGTCTTCCATTGCAAATTTTGGAATTTCTTGGTTTTATAATTCAAGTTCCGTCAGCAGCTCCAGAGCACAAGGGGGGCAAAAAGCCCCCCACCCTTGCCATGGTGCAGGAGGCCAACTTGGCCACGCCCACCATGGCCACACCCACCCAGCAACCAGGCAGAGAACCCATTGCTAAATTTTTTAAAGCCCACCCCTCTCCATCAGCCCCAACCAGTATTGGAAGAGTCAGGGATAAGAAATATAATCTGAAGGATTTGAAAGATTAAGAAAGCAGCATTACAGAATCCCTGCATTAAATATCAAAAATATATTTTATGTTGTCAATATTTTAGTACTAAGATTTTTCTTCATTCAATCACCCTTAGCAGGGTTGTGCCAAACATTTTGTCAGAAATATTATAGAATTTTCTGTTTGAGCAGGGATTTGAATTAGAAGACCTCCAAGGTCCTTTCTAAATCTTGTTATTCTGTTATTTTCTAAAGAAAACTTTCAACAAGCTGAGGTGCAAGACAAATGAAAGGAAAGAGAAAAATTGAAGTAGGAAGTTTCAGATTAATTTATTAGCCCACTTAATAAGGTACCACCTAAATTGCTTTTGAAAATCTAAGCTGGAACAGGCCTCTTTAGTTCATGATTATCAAGAAATCACAGACCAGGGTACAAGGTTGAGGAATTGAAAACAAAGTATGTACAAGAGAACAGCAGGACATCACTTTTATCTTATTATCAAAAACACTACATTGATATGTCTGTGAAATCTTCAGAACCTCAGCTCAGCTTAAAGGAAATTTTAATAATTTTTAGGTGTTTGTGTGTATGCAGAACACTGTTTTCAAACTTAGTAACCTTAAGATCTTTGGTGTTTAACTCCAAGAATTCTCCTGACATCATGAAAAGCACTGGTGTAAAAGTATCAGCATAATTAAAAACTCATTTAAAATTGCTTTCTTCCCAGATTTCTTCCTTGCTTTATACAGGTTTTGCTGTTTTGCTTTTGCCCCAAAGCTATACGTACTCCATTGGAGGCTTCCTTACCACACAATGCATCTCAGGAAGGATCTTGAATTGAGCATCCTCGCACAAGTGCATTGGGAGTTATCTTAAGTGGCTTCTAACAGGATGGTTACACCACAACAACTGGGGGAAAAAAGAAGATTCAGACTGTGCTGCTTTTTTTTGCTAAAATTCATGTTTGTATTTTTCCAGCTCATTTTTCACATAGGGCTTCCTCACCAGAGAATGCATGAGGAGGGAAGTATTTTATTATTCCTACATTCCTTTTGTGAACTACAATGAAAACAATGCAATAGAGGAATATATCATAAATTTCTTAAATAAATTAATTCAATGGTTTAAACCGATAATAAAAAAAGCAGTAGAGGCATTGATGTACATTATGCTCACTTTGAGTAAGAACTCAATATTCGAATGAATAGCTGTTATTTATTATTTTATAATATTTTTAATTGTATATTTCTTGAGTGTTTTATTTGTTCTAGTCTCTGGCCTATGACTGTAAGAAACTGAATTGAATTGAATGAATAGACAATGCATTGATTTTTATATGTTTAGTCATTTAGTACAGAAACCTCCCTTCAATAATAGTTTTCAGATAGTAACAACGCTACTAGCAATGTGTAAAAGTATAACTAGCCAAAAGCTGTATAATGCTGCTGCATACCTTACAGTAAGAAAAGTGATTTATTCATTAGCTGCCTTCTAGGACAATCTGTTCCTCAACCTCCAGAATCTAATTATAGAATTATAATTGAGTTTGGTTACAAAGGCAGATCATGGCCTGAGATAACCTCCTGATCTGCTAGGTTCCCTACCCTTGTGTTTAAATAATTGTTTATCCATTTGAAAGCAACTATTCCTATTCAACCTACTCGATTCCCTTGAAGTCCAATGAACCAACCTTTACAGATACTTGTATATCTAAGCATGGTAAATATTTTTGCAGAATCTAGTAGCCAGCTGCTGATAACACACTACCACCCTTTCTGGAATACACAGCAGTTTCTAAACACTGCTTGATAAGTAATGTGCAAACCTGGAAAAAGAAGCATCTCTGGGAAAGAGATATCTAGGAGATTAAAGTAACCTTAGCTGGCTGAATAAAAGCAATGGTCTATAAATAAGAAAAAAAAAGTATGGCCTAGCACTGTTTGATAAGTACTTGCATCAAATCTATAATAAGAATTTGGCCTGGGGATATTCATACATGTGATCAGATAGGAATATTTTGTTTCAGAAAGTTTGAGATGTTTAAAACTGCAGGAAATTGTATTGTTTGTTTTTCCCTCCTTAAAAATGTTTTGCAACTTTAATAGTGATTCCTTTGTTAATTTTTTTTCAAGTAAAATGATCCAAGCTTTCATGGACACATACCAATAGCTGGATTCATTATCATGAACTGCATTTAATTTTCTCTTAGAATGTTGCACAAACCTGGTCATGATGATTTTCTATCTATAACTGATGGCTTCGCATGCTGTATGAAAATCACTGAAACATTCAATACATCATTATTTTAAAAATATGGTTTTTGGCAATGAACATAATCACTTTGTGAATGGAATCTTCCAAGGTCAATTCTTCTGGCCAGCTGCAAAACCTTCTCTTCTATAGGTTGCATTCAAGGTGCAATTTTTCTTAAATTTAGCCCCAAATCTCTTAAAGCCTATGTCCCACTGCACCAACGGATGCAAAGAGGATGTAAAACGGACAAAAAAGCTTGCCATCCGTTGGAAAACGCGATGCATCTGTTGTGTACTCATTGCATACGTGTTTCATATGCTCTATCTGTCGAGCATTCGTCCACTGTGATTTCATCCACGCAAGAACTTTTGAGCTGCGCAAAACTTTTTGAGCGGATGAACTTTCTGCCGCGTACGATGTACATCTGTGACACATACGGGCAACAAACGTTCTACATCCATTGTTATCCATTAAACATCCGCTGTATCCTCTCAGCATCCTCTGGACATCCTCACAACTCACATCCACTGCAGCTGAAAATGGAAAGAGGGAGGAAGCGAAAGGTACACGGAACGTCCACACAGCGTTAATAGCATGGAAATAGACAAGATGTAAGTGGATGCATCTTGTATATAAAGCATTAAAATGGACAAAACGTTTGTATCTGGGATGTATCTTGGATATTTAGGATGTCTGGAATATGCCAAGAGTATGTGGAAGGAAACCTAGTGGAAAACCGATATTTCCTATAAAAAGGGGGAGGAAATCACCTGGATCTCAGTATCAGTCCAGCAGCCATGGTGTACAGACCTCTTCATCCTTGGTCTTGCTCTTCCACATCATCCATTGATCTCCACCATGGATCATCACACAGTCCTTATGGTAGCTGCGATCATTCAACACCAGAACCAAGCCCTGTTCAGACTGTTTCAGTCCTTTTCTACGCAAGGAGAAGAAGGAGACGTCCAAGAGCTGTGTGGGTCTGATGATGGATCGGGAGAAGAGTGGAGTTTGGACTCTATGACAAGCTGATGGTGGAGCTGAGGAATGAAGACACTCGTGCATTCCAGCACTTCATGAGGATGCCACCAGCCATGTTTGACGAAATTGTAGAGCATCTGAGGCACAGGTTGACCAAGCCAAGCACCAACTTCCATCCCAACCTGGACCCTGGACTGAAGGTGGCACTGACTCTGCACCACCTGGCCTCTGGAACCCCATACAGAAACATGCAGTATGACTGGAGGGTGCCACACAACACCATCAGTAAAGCGGTCAGAGAAGTGGTACAGGCCATCATCGCAGAATACGTGCAGAAGCTACTCCAGTGTCCCACCACTGAAGAAGGCTGGAGGAAAGTTGCAGAACAGTGGAATCAGTGGTGGAACTTTCCCCACACCGTTGGAGCCATAGATGGGAAGCACGTGGCCTGCAAAGCTCCAGCCAACTCAGGGTCCACTTATTACAATTACAAGGGCTTCTTCAGTGTCATCCTCTTTGCCATGGTCGATGCTGACTACAAGTTCATGTACATTGATGCTTCAGGCAATGGGTCAGCTTCAGATAGCCAGGTATACAATGCCAGTGACCTCAAGGATGGGCTGGAATGCAACCTCATCATGAGTTTTCCAGATCCAGACCCCTACCCAATGACACACAAGATGTGCCCTACTTCATCGTGGGTGATGATGCCTTCTCCCTCAGAACCTACCTCATGAAGCCCTATACTTCAAGATACCTCACCCGTGAAGAGAGGATCTTCAACTACAGGCTGTCCAGGGCAAGACGGGTGGTGGAGAACGCCTTTGGCATCCTGGCCAACAGGTTCCAGGTACTTCTCACCACCATGCAGCATCGCCCACAGACTGTGAGGAGCATCGTGGAAGCTTGCTGAATCCTGCACAATCTCATGCGCACCTGCTACCCAGTGTTGCAGAACAGACTTGTGGACCACCAACAAGGCAATGGGGACATGGAGCCTGGTGAATGGAGGCAAGGGCGAAACCTGATAGAGACTGTGGTTGTGCAAGGCCCCAACAGAGCTTCATGTGAAGGGAAGAAGCAACGCAACCTCCTGAGACACTGGTGCAACTCCCCAGCTGGAGCAGTGGAGTGGCAAGACAGGATGATAGATGGTTAATGGATGCTTCCTTGAGCCTGTCTCACAACACTGATGAGATTGTGCCATGTATGTTGAGTGGCCCTACAATGAATAGGGCATTAATAAAGAGCTTTATTTTGAAATGTGTTGATCAATGAATAAATTGTTATTGATAAAAAAGGGCCATATGTGTGGCAGCTGGGAGGGTGGACCATACAGTCCCACTATGCTTGCACTGGAGGTTTATCTATCCCACAACTATCCTTACCTATCCCACAACTATCCTTACCCATCCCACAACTATCCTTACCTATCCCACAACTATCCTTATCCATCCCACAAGCATGCAAAGGCTTAACCATTTTTTCAAAGTTTTCACCAACACTTCATTAAGTAAATAAAATGAACCAAGTGTGTGAAGCAAAGATAACCTTTATTAATAACTGTTTTAAGTAAACTGTATGACTTTATTAAAAAAGCAAAATGAACCAAGTAAAGTGTCTTTAAGCAAAGATAAGGTAACAACTCGGTCTCTGGCACTATTCTCAGTCACTCTGAGGCATGTCCATGGTCTCAGCTGTCAAGCGGCCAGGGACTGTGGAGGTGGCTGTGGCTGGAGTGCTGGTCTGAGGCACCATTGGGATGCTTGGCCCCGAGAGTACAATAGGGGATGGTGTGTTCAGGAAGCTCTCAGAGAGCTGACTCAGTCCCGTGAGGTTGAGAGGCCCTTCATCAAGGACCTGGGATGTCAGGCCCAAGACTGATGACAGGTTGTCCGTTGAGGGGCTTGGCTGTGGGGTGGAGGAAGAAGGAGTGTAGTGGGGCTGTCTAGTCTGCAGCTAGGTGAGGAGTGGTGTCTGTGACATGCGATGATCCTGGGCCTGGACTGGGAGGGGCTGCCTCTGCTGTGGGAAGTCCTAGTACTCATAGCCTTGGAAGGTGGGGGCTGTTGAAAGCTGTGGAAGGGCTGTGACATCGTGTGGAGTGGAGGAGCAGACCTGGACTGGGTCAGAGCAGGTTCAGCTGGGCCTGGAGGGTTGTGCAGAAGTGCTGTGATCTGCTTCATCACCTGGTACTGGGCCTTGGGCAGGTCCCTGAGGGTCTGGCTCACGTACGTGATGAAGGGCTTCCGGTTCAAGGCTGGTATGTCGCTGTGGACCAGCTGAGAGAGAAGATCTGTGCTGGTCTTGATTGTGTCCCTGATCTCCAACAGGACAGTGTGGCTCTGGCCCTCCAGTCTGCCTCTCTGCCTGCTTTCTGTGGAGGTGGAACTGGGGGTGGGGGTGGGTTGGTCTCTGGTGGCTGCCGCTTCTTCCTCCATTTGTGACAGGGGATCCTCCATGTCCTCTGACATGGCGAGTGCAGCTGTCGAGGGGCCCTCCGAAAACACCTGCTTGGACAGTGTAGCTGTCTCCTGGCTGGAAGAGGACTGGCTTTCTGTGGGCTGTCTGAGGGAGAGGGTTGTCAGAGGGGCTGCTCCTCGGTGGTGGACCTCACCCTCCAGGAAGCTGCACTTGGCTATGACGTACATCTCCCGGTCAGTGAGCTTGACAGCGGCCTGGCCAGATTTCTTGAGGTGTTGCTTGCCATACCAGGTGTGCATGTGCTTCCATCTTCCCAGGAGTAGGTCTGAAGTGTAGCCCAGGCTCTCTGCCTTGTCTCTCCAAGCTGCCTGCTTCTTCTTGGTGTCGCGATAGAGTTTGTGGCCCTTTCTCCACAGGTACTCGTTCTCCCTCAGCCATTCCAGCACCTCCTCCTCATGGTTCTCGGAAAGGGTGTACTGTTTCCTCTCTCCCTTCTCCTTTCCTTGCCTCTTCCTCCCTCTGGCAGGGACTTGAGCAGCAGGTTCTTCAGGGGCTTGAGCAGCAGGGCTTGGAGGGCCTTGGGGCTGGTCCACCACAGCAGCAGCACCAGCAGCAGCAGGAGAAGCACCAGCAGCATCAGCAGGAGAAGCACCAGCACCAGCACCAGCACCACCACCACCACCACCAGCAGCAGCAGCAGAAGCACCAGCAGCTTCAGAGTCAGTGCCAGGGGGTGGGTTGGTGGTTCTGTCCTTCTTGCCAGGGCTGGCAGGAGTAGGCACAGGCTTTCTCTTCTTCCCTGACTGACGAACCTTGGTGTTATTCGAAGATGTCTGTGGCAGCACATCTTTCCTCTGAATGCTGACTGCTTGCAAGCTGCATCCTTTTATATCCGCGGAGCTGATGCAATTCATACTCCCCACATGTGCAGTGAACGCTTTGCATCCGCTATGCATCCGCTATGCATCCTATAGGCGTCCATGATGCATCCGCATCATCCGCTAGGCATCCTTCTTCCCCTATGCATCCGCTTCACAATTCTCCCCCGGAAGCCCTTCGGATGTGTCATCCGCTTCCATCCGCTGTCATCTGCTTGGCTTCCTACGAACATCCGCTTAACATCTTCGCTACGTACTATCCCCGTCCATTCCTTTCCATTCTTTTCCATTCTGTTTATGCAAATTTGGGGCACTTTTTGGAGTGGATAACAACGGATGGAGCCACCCCCGAAATTTTGCTCGTCCGGTGTGTCCTTTTTGCATACGTTTTGCATCCGTCAGCCAGTGGGACCTAGCCTAAAGCTAAATTCTTACTTAACAAACTTTTTCAACCCATCAAAATGGGTTATAGCCTTACAAGGCTGTTTCATCCACTCTACTAAGCATTTCCACTACCTGGACAGCATCCAGATAATCATAATATAATAATCATGATTTAAGAAATAATACCCAGGCTTCTTTTTTCTTTCCCTTCCTGTCTTTTTATATGATAATGTTTTTCTTTGTTTCCTTGTTTTGTTTGTGTTGATTAAAGGGAATCAATAAACAAAATAAATGAGTATTTTTGTAAATGAGATTAAATGAGAGACAGAGAGAGAATAAATGCATCAAGACTCAAATGAATCTTAATATGAATATCTGAAAGGTACTGCCTTAATTAGGTGGACTGAGTTATAACTATATTAGAGAGTATAGCAGGGGCCTTCAGCTCCTGGCCAAGCAACCTGGCCATGCAAGTTTTGGGCAGGTGAACCTTCATCTGAAGATGTGCAGGATCTAGGTTGCACAAGAAACCATTCCCCCACCCCTGAGTCTGTGGAAAAATTGTCTTCTATAAAACTGGACCTTGGTACCAGAAAGGTTGGGGACCACTGCAATATAGCAGTGGTAGGCTGCTGCCTAGTCGCACCAGTTTAGACAAACCAATAGTTGTGATCACTGACTGATCACAACCATATATAACTAACTTTTTGTCTCATTCCCACCACCCAGGCTGCCCAGCTGAGTTCCATGCTGCCCCCATGCTGCTCCTGTACTCACAGGAGCTGCCTGAGTTGATTAGCTGTATGTTTGAAACTGTGTTTCAGTCCCAAAGGGGCATGTGCAAGCAAAGTGAGCACATGTGCACGGGCACACTCACAACTAGCAAACCAATTGGTAACGTAAGTGCAGCCCACCTCTGCAGTATAATATATCTTTTCTCTTCTGACTTCATAACTATTGCAATAAAGGATTACAAGGGATAATAGCCATGTTTATATATTCTTCATTTTGAGATAAAAATGCACAATCTCTCTCCATGTAATATAAATACACAAACCTATTTCTATTTGGTTCCTAGTATCAAATAACTTTCCCTTCAATCTCTTCCTTCCCAAAAGACTTGATGAAGTTCTTTTTAAATATTTTTATTATACATATAAAATTATATTTTCTAACCTGGTTCTTAAACATTGCGGTATAACAATATATGTAATGAATCATTAAAAACTAGATTAAACATATACACTGTTTAATGATGATAACCACTGATGAAATAGGACTTTTTATCATTTAAATAACTTAAGAGAACATGCCAAATCAGCCCTGGGGCAAAGGATTTCACAGTTCAGATGTGACAATAAAGAAGATTGTTTTCCTCTCACCTCATCAATTACATTTCATGGTGGTGCAGTGATTAGAATACAGTATTGTGCAATACAGTTGATACAACACAGTATCAACAGTTGAGACCTTCAAATTTCTAAGTTCTATCATATCACAAGACCTAAATGGACACTTAACATCAAAATCATCATCAAAAAACCACAACAAAGAATGTTCTTTCTGGACCAACTCAGAAAGCTCAAACTGCTCAAGGAGCTGCTGATACAGTTCTACAGAGGAATTATTGAGTCTGCCATCTGCACCTCTATAACTGTCTGGTTTGGTTTTACAACCCAACGAGACAGACACAGACTTCAGAAGATAATTAGGACTGCAGAAAAAAACAATTCAGTCTGGACCTGTCTGCTGCATGAGTCAAAAAGAGGACTGTGAAAATATTTAGACCCCTTACATCCTGGACATATACTGTTTCAACTCCTTACCTCAAAATGATGTTATAAAGTACTGCACACCAGAACAACTAGACACAAGGACAGTTTTTTCCCCAAATGCCATCACTTTGCTAAACAAATAATTCCCTCAACACTGTCCAACTACTTACAAAATCTGCACTACTATTACTGTTAATCTTTGCATCACTCCTTATCACCCATCCCCTCCCACTTGTGACTGTATGACTGTAACTTTGTCACTTGTATCCTTACAATCTATATTGACTGTTTCCTAGTATGATTTGATTGCTTATTGCACCCTATGACTATCATTAAGTGTTGTACCTGATGATTCTTGAGTCTTGATGAATGTATCTTTTCTTTTATGTACACTGAGAGCATTTGCACCAAGACAAATTCCTTGTGTGTCCAATCACACTTGGCCAATAAATCATTCTATTCTATTGCAGGCTAATTCTGCTGACTGCCAGCAGTTAGATCCTGACCACCAATGATTTCTATCTCTAATGTGATCCTAAGGTGTTATATTTCAAAATGCCACATTAAAAGAAAGTCTGATATTACACTGACTATACAGTTATTGTAGAATGCTGACCTTGGTTTAGTGTACAAGTTAAAATATTTTCCTTAAACAAAATAATGTATTGTGTTGCTGGGGTTGCCCAGCAAAACAAAACATAATCACAGCAGCAGAGCCACTGTCCAAAACCTCAGCCAAATCAAGTCCTTGCCTTCAGTATTGATGGAATGTGGAGAAACTCTGAAGAAGCTGACCTTTTATGACAACAGGGACTTTTGAAGTTAATGAATCATGAAACATTTGCAAGTGAGCCTTGTTTATTTACATAGGCTTGCTGTTCATGTGGAGCAAATAGGATCCCATTTGGCACATACCACTAATTTGAATGAAAGATCAAACTGAAACAAGTAGAATCATGTGAGACCATTGGAAAGGCAAATGTTCTGTCTCCTGTGGCCTCTGCTTATAAGAATTTGGGCCAGATTCTGAATCATGTCAAGCATCACTGGAATCGGTTTCTTAGTAATGATGCCAAACAAGTGAAAACGTGCTTTCAGTCTCAGTAGGAGGTTCTTCTTTGTCTACAAAGTCTTGTACAAGACACAGCATAGATCAGACTGTCAGAAAAAGCTTGACATACTGTGAATGAATATCTTCTGGAAAGAATCAATAAAATGGAGCCATTTTTCTATGTTGCATTTCTTTGAAGGTTATCGGTTTGCTGACAGAAAGTGGGATTAGTGTCATACTGAATGCATGACTTCTTCCCTCAGTCTCTATGTAGTTGACTCTAACTTACTCTTCTTCCAAACCCTATAAACTCATTACCTTGATCTTTTCACTTGAACTAGATGTGGGAGTTTCAGTACATCTGTGAGTTTCCATTTGAATATTGTTGCTATTTGTTTCTATGGAAAAAAATAATCCTTGCAATGAACATCATCATTGTTATAATTGTCATGATAATATAATTATGATAATAATCACCGTCTTGGCATAAAAAGCCAACCTTCAAGCCAACAATTTTTATGTTCTTGTATGTCTTGGGACATAAGATCATTATTTTAATTTATATATGTATATGTATACATGTACATGTACATATACATATACATATGCAGGTCTTGGCATGTTCAGGTCTTTTCCCATGTAAGATTGAAAACATCTTGGCAATGTTTCAATGAGGTCCCACTCGCCATCTTCAGGCTGATGCATTTGGCTTTGTGCTTGTGTGAGCAAAGCGTGATCGGAGCTCCCGTCTCCCTATATATAGTAGTGGGGAGGTTGGCTGTGTTGTCATTTCTTGATTGGTTGATAGAGTTGATGTTTGCAGATTAGCTGGCTTTTTCGTAAGAACATGTGTGGCTGAGGTATTGGCTATGTGTCTATCAGCTTCCTGTGTTGTAATGACCTGGGTAATGGGCTGTGTGATGACCTTCTGAGTTCTATTGTTTTGACATCCTGGATCTTGTGCTGTAATCTCCTGAGTCGTAATGACCTGGGTCGTGGGCTGTGTGATGACCTTCTGATATGAATTTCCAATATATACTCTATAAAAGAAGAGAAAATATAGCTTATGGAATGTTCTCCTTATTTCTCAAAACTTTAAGATGGATAGAGTTTGATCCATCCTAAGCTTTCTTAATATTTATAAAAATAAAAAATGATTAGTTTTTTCATATTCATATTTTATAATTTTCTCTGTAGGATAGCAGAATCTTACTGAATTAACCTAACTTTTGATATATTTCCTACAGCATGGGACTAAATTTAATAATGTATTGCTAATGTTTAAAAAATGAAATGGTAAAATTCTCCTTTTAGGTCGTATCTTCCACCACCACCCCTTTTTTTTTTTTTCTTTTTAGCCAAAGCAAAACTTAAAGGAACGATAAATGTTCTTTAAACCCACTTGGCAATAAAGTACCCTATTCTATCCATCCTGTCTGGAGGGGGGGGAGGGGAGGAGGAGAGGGGAAGGAGGAATTTCTCAGCTTAAAGTAATCTGAACACTCCATTAAAAGGAGAGGACAGCTAACAATGATGGAGGAAACTGGTGAATATTCTAGGAGAGCAAGTAAAGTTTCTGGGCTCCAAGAATAAGATAACATGTTACTGAGTTCCACCACTCCCAAAGCCATGGCACCTGAAGATGAACAGGAAAAAGGAAGAGAAAAGTCACATTTTCCTTCTTGTCTTCACTCTAGCAGGACCAGGCCTAAGCCCTGACACCCAAAGTATGTCTGCCACTTCCTGCTCAAGTTTTGCTATCTAATTAATGATGGCAGAGGAAAGGAAATAGTAGGTAGTAGTACTTCTTATGCTGTTCTTTTGCTTAGTATTTCATATTTTAATATTAAAATGATAGAAAAATTTCATGATATGCATAATGACCTCCTGCTACAAATCAGGCTGCAAATCAAATTTTCAACAAAATAGGTGACAAAATAATGGACGAGAGTGAAAGGATGGTAACTGGACTCATTGTACTACACTTGAAAATGTTGCTTCTTTTTTTACTATTTTCCAATTCTTGATAAATTGTTCTTGCTGCTGCTTTCTTAGAACTCTAATCTTCTGTCCATATATATGCAATAATATATGCTTTACAAATTCCATTATATTTGGCAATATAGCTTTTTTATAACTCTAAGAAAACAGAATTCTTAACTGACATGAGACAAAAGTTCCTTCTTTGAGTGATGCAGCTACTCAGAAATAGTTGAGCATGATTTCAGATGGTGATCATCTGGATTTATTAAGGGTGGCATTCAGCCTGGAAATCAGAACAGATTTCGGAGAAAAATATGTTAAGCCCAGCTATTCTTCTTTCTCTTTCCTGTTTCATTTAGACTTTAGATTTTTTTATAAGCAGCACTTCCACTTCTAACATCTATGTAGCAGAACTTTCAACATTGGTGGTCTAAATCAATGATCAATAATGTAATAATCTAAAGTCATCCAGAGGGTCATTGCACATTATGTTAGGTTCCAAACATAGTCTATAAATATCAGTCTCTTTCCTATCACATCCACAGCCTTAAATTGTTTTATAAATAAGTTGTTACACAATCACTCAGTTGGATCTCCAACAAAAGCACAAAGTCCAACAAATTTTGCTTTCCGGCATAGTAAATTGAAGAAAGCTAAATGGATTATGAGAAGTGTTGGTTGATGGTCTCAATTTCTCTGAGTCCAAATAAAATTATTATTCTACTGTAACTATTGGACTTGGAAGAAGAAAGTTTGGCAAAGGAAGAAGCCACATATGCCAGAACACTTTCTGATACTGAAGTTTACAATCCTGAGATATTAATTAATCACTAATCATATTGTTATTTAGTGGAACATTAGAGTCACAAAAGCTAGAAAAGCATCTGCTTATCTCCCAGAGACTTGGCAAAGTTTGTTGATCAATCCCAAGACTTCAAACGGTAGGCAGAGCAGTTAAGGGAAGTTTTGAAAATAGAAAATAATCTCATGAAGGAATTAGACATGTACCATTTTCAACCCAGCTCAAGAGATATCACCACTTGCCTAGATTAGAAGTTGTAAAAGTAGGAGAAAAAAGGGATGGAGGTGGAGATGGAGGTGGAAATGGAGATAGTGGGAGGGGAGAGGGAGGGAGGGAGGGAGAGAGAGAGAGAGAGAAAAAAAACGTAACCTGGCTTAGATGGATAAAAATGGAAAGACGTGGTATGAAAACATGATAATGTCAAAAGAGACAAGCAGTAGATCTAGGTTCCTCAGAGAATAAGTTTTGAATGTATATACAAACATTTAATTTTGTATTGGCTAAGTTTACAAAACTTAAGTCATAAATCACTCTGACTGAATTCACTTAATATTCCAAATCAGATCCAAAAAAACCCAGAGTATGTCTTGGCATATTCTGTGAATCCAACTAGTATCTAGCATGTTTAGCATACATAATATCTAAAATAAATTAGGACACCAGGAAGGAAAATTTAAGCATATAGAGTCTAATTTGCCTTTGGTAGAATTCCAAAATTCATAAATTGCACAAAATATTTAGGAGCCAGACAAATTCAAGTTGAAATTAGGAACAGGTTATTCTTGGAATTTAAGCAGCATAGCAGTAATGTGGAAAATAATCCATTAAAGAATAATAAATAAAGGATTAGAAGATAAGTATGGAAGAGAGAAAATGTTTAACAGGAGTATACAATTTTTGGCTTCATTTCAACAAAAGATCCTGCAAAGCATCCTCTCCCAAATGATTGTATTTGAAGTAACACAAACATTTTACTTCTAAGTGAAACAGCTGCATTATTTTGCTTGTATGTTTCCATTGGTTTTTGCAATATTTTGGGAAAAGGCCATCCAAATGCATCTTCTGGCTTGACTTAGTGATTATCATGATAAGTACATTGTGTCTTTACCCACTGTGCAAAGCTCTTTATTGTCATAAATCATAGCCACCCCACTCCAACTTAGGGCATTATTTTATATATAACCTTAATATACAACTTCCTCTTAAAATTTCAAAGTGATTTACATTAAAATTCAAACAATTAAGAAAGAAACACTTTTTTAAAAAAATCAAACATTACATAGAGTATACAAGACAAATTGTCAATTAAATAAAAAATGAAAAGCTGCAGCAGCAAGTTAAAATATTGCAGCAGTGTTAGTCCTGAAAGAATGCAATAGAAAACTAATGCTGAAAAACTAAAAATGGTGCCTGGCACTCCCATCTCGAAAGAACATTCCACAGGTAAAAGCTACCACCAAAAAAACCTGTTCTCCAATAAACATATTCACATAACATGTGAAGAAAATCCATTGTAGGAAGACATCTTCAAATATTTTGAAGATTTGGGAAGGATGAATCTAAAATGCCACCTGATCTTCAATTTTTTGCTCTGCCAACAGGATAGATACAGGGGTGGGCTGCTGGGGGTTCACAGGGGTTTGGGAGAGCCCCTAGATAAGATTCTGTGCAGTTTGGAGAACTCCCAAATCCCACTCCCGGCTGGCCCACTCACACCACCCTGTCCCTCCCAGGAGTCCCCATGCAGCTCATTTTGGATGCAGGTAAGCGTAGGGCGCAGGCAGAGGCTCAAGGAGGGCGAAAAACAGGCCTCCTGGAAGTTTGGGAAGGCCAGAAATGGGCCTGTTTCCAGCTTCCAGAAAGCCTCAGGAGCCCATGGAGGCTGTTTTCACCCTCCCAGAGGCTCGAGAAAAGCCTCCAGAGACCAGGAAGGGCAACTAACTATGCCCACCATGGCCATGCCCACCCAGCAACTGGGCAGAGAATCTGTTGGTAAAATTTTTGAAGCCCACCCCTGGATGGATACCAATGCAGCCATTAAATTCAATGGGTGACTTTAGGCCTCTCATATTGCCTTATCTACAGCAAGAGAGAGGAGAGATTTGCACATCTTCAAATGCTGTTGGATTCCAGGATTAATCAGTCTCAAAGTCATGGGGGGAGGGGGAATGGAATATAAATATAATAAAAGCTGAACCCTGCCACAAGGGAAACAAGAGGATAGAACTTTGGAGGTAAACTCATACTACACTAAGTCAGGATTTCCTTAAACATAACTTATTGGCTAGATTCACACAAACCATTAAGACACAAACCATATATTGGCTTAGCACTTAACACATCCAATTAAGTGTCAGATATGGGTTTTGAGTTAGCCCTCAGTTGCCTCCTGAAAGAATGGACAGCTATAGGAGGCACTAGGACCAGAAGAGGAATGGGATTGTCGGGGGAGGCTGTCTGAAGTTGTCTTTTGCCAGCAAGGGAGACTTCAGCACCGTCTCTGATCTCTTCTGGCTTTCTTTCTATCTTTCTCAGGCAGCAGGTGGTGCCTGGGAGGGAAAAGGTGAGACTGTTCAGCTAGCAAGGGAGGGGAAAACAAATCCCGGTGGAGAAAACTCCAGCGATAGAGAGAGCATGGTCCCAACCCTTTGGCTGGGCTTGATTCTCCCCCCCCCCCCCTCCACCCACAGCCCTGTCTTTGTGCCTGGGAGTTTTGCCCAATGAGAGTCCAAGGAGGTGTCCATCTCCCCAAGCCCACCCCTCCAGCGTGTCCTCCTCATCTTCATTCCCAGCAGATACCGGTCCTTGGGGCTGCTCCGCAGACGCTGCTGCCAGTCCAGGCGACGGCCAGTCCATCTCAGGAGGCAATCAGCACGGCCAGCCCAGCAAGCGGCCGCCCGCCCTGGGGTTTAGGTTAGTTTGACTTGGCCTCCTTCCGAAGACATGCCTAACGCAGCAGCCCTGGGAGAAGAGTCGTGACTCCCGACATCAGGGATAACCGAAGAGCCGCCTCCGTTTGCTCTTCCCTACAACCTCCCCCCAACCCACCCCACCCAATTGGAGATCCAGGAATCCGTCTTCTCCTCTTTGCGATCTGGGGCTTGTTCTCTCCTTCTTCGCTTCCCGCGAAACAGAATTATGTTTGGCTCAAACCGTCTGGCAAGCTCCGCTAGGATTGCCAGCGCTCCCGAAGCCACCAGACGAACGTCCCAGAGCAGACCCGTCCGCTCCCGCCTCGCTTTGCCTTTGCTGCTGATTCTGTTGATTCTCACGCCGCGGGTGGACTCCTCGTGGTGGTAAGTCCATTGGGGGGTGGAGGGGTGGGGGAGCGGGAAGGGACGTCTGCCCGGAAACTTTCGCGTCTGGCTAGAAAGTGAGATGCGGCAGCTGACTGGTGGTGCTCAAGTGGGCTCAGATCCAGGGTGTTTTTGAGATGTCACAGCTGGTGATTTATTAGTTAGTTAGTTAGTTAGTTGTTTAGTTGTTTATTTAGTTTGTTTATTTAGTTATTTATTAAAAAAAGGGTTGCGTCTGATCATATGCAGAGCGCCTGTTTTTGGGGAGGGATTCGGAAGATAGGAAGGATTCTCAATTGGTCCAGATCAATCTACGGAGCTGTAAGCTCCGGAGACCTGACCCCTTAAGAGGCAGGAGGTTCCTCTCCCTGGCACAGTTGATGATGGGACTTGGCAGCTTCCAAAGTCCTCGGGAGATACGTGGACACGCTTCTTTTCCGAAATGCTTCGATCCGAGAAAAGCTGTCTATAAAACCAGGCGAACCCGGTGTAGAAAGCGGGCTGGGAATTAGGAAATGGACCAGATCAGAGATCTCGGAAAAGGGAATGTCAAACGTTCAGGCTTCGAAACAGCACGGAGTCGTGCCTCTCGGACATGGGCTGCGGTCCCTTCCTCTTCCATTATACCTGAGCTGGAGTTCGGGACTCGCGCAATGCTCTGAATTAGAAATTAACCAAAAGGATCGGCTTCGGGGGGGTCTCAGTAAACACACAAGATCTAAACTCGGTTATAACAAGCTACAAGTTCACCGTTTGTTCGGCACACAAAACTGTTGGGACTCCACAGCAGTGGGTGATTATTATCGGGAGGATGGGACCCAGCGCCTTCTCTTCTGGGTCGCCTCCCGCGCTCCAAAGCCCAGGCCAGTCCCTGAGTGATGGAGCCCCGCAAGAACCCCGCATGGGTCCTCACCTGTGAAAAGGCCTGAATGCCCCGAGCGGCTTTCAACATGGACCCCGAGTAGGCAGCATCTGTACCCCCGAAAAAAATCCTTTTACTTTCGCCGGATCGCATTTCAGGTTTTTCTTACCAGAGAACATTCCTCTTACGATCGATCCTTCGAGACGGATTCAGGGGAAAAACAACCCCAATTTCTTCATCCGGGGATCAATTGGTTTTTTCCCGCCACTTTTCCTCAGAGCCACCTGCCTCGAGGCAGAGAAAGAGAGAGGTCGAATGGCTTCCACTTCGCTCTAAGCCGGGAAGGTGGTTTGGTTCAATGTTTCTCAACTTTGGCAACTTTGAAAATGTGTGGACTTCAGCTCTAAGAATCCCCCAGCCAGCAGCTGGCTGGGGAATTCTGGAAGTTGAAGTCCACACATCTTCAAAGTTGCCAAGGTTGAGAAACACTGGCTGCTTTGCGGCGAATCCATTCCACACAGCCACGGAAAATCGCACTGACAGTCCGGTTAACGGTTAGCCTAATCCTGCTTCATCCAGCAGGGCTCTGGGTGCACTCCATATCCTGAACCATAATCGAAGTCAGGGCCTATCCGTGAATAAGACGTGTGGCTAAAAATGCGGTTGCCCACCTGAGGAGCACAGACTTTTCGCGGGAAAAATCACCGGGGAATAGGCCAAGAGGTTCAAGCGCGGGACTAAGGCAGCGCAATGGACAGCAATAGGTTGCCAAGCTGAGGCAGGCGAGCGTGGCTCCCTTTGGCCTTTTTCTCCCTGAGGCGATTTTCTGCTTCGAACTTTCTTCTCGCTGCCCCAGCCTGCCTGTGGTGGTCAAGGGGGTTGGGATTTGTAGCACACCTGGGCTTTTCCGCTCTCTTTTCTGCATAGGTATATTCCCTTTCCCGCGTTGAGGGAAGGATAGCTCCCGAAACATCGTTTTTCTCAGCCCTCCTGGACCTCCGGGCCGGACAGCTTCGGCTATACCCAGGGTCGCTTTCGACGAAGAGGGCATCCCCTTCGAAGGGGGGGAACAGGCGCTCCAGGCCCCTCTGCCCAATTCGCGGGGCTGCCCAAATGCCACACCTCGGCCCGTCACGTCGCTTCGGGGCAGAATCTGAAAAGTCTTGCGATTGGTTCCTCGGGAGCTGAGCGGGCGCTCACGGTTGTCAGTCTGCCTCACCCGGCTTCTCTACTGCCTGGATGAGAGGCGCGGGAGTTGCCTTAGCTGAGGAAATGAATCGGCAGTAGTGGCTGAGGGCATAACTGCAAGCTCCCCGTTGGAAGACTATGGCAGAAGCGGGAACTTGTGTGCAGGGCGAGCTGGGAGCTTCTCTTCTCCCTTCCTCCCCATTCAGACCTTAGCATGGAATCACCTGGGCCGACCAGCGCTCTTCCGCCATCCGTTCCTAAGGCTTCTTGCGCTGACATCGGCCATTATCTATATGGTCAGACGGGCTGAATCTTCATTTTCCTTCGTCCAATCTCCCCAGCGAGGAGGCCTTTAAAAAAAAAAAAAAAGTTCACATTTCACATTCGGCTAATGTTTAAATGTTACCGTAATTTTGGCTGCTTAGTTTGGACAGCCGAACAGTACATTCAAACGTGCAGCAATTTATCTGCAAATCAACTGTAGATAAAGAAAGTCCTGTGAAACTTGCTAGACATTGTAACTGCAACTGTCAAGATGTTCGGCTTAGTTGTCCTGAACAGGTAAAAGGCTTGAGTGGAATGGTGGGAGAGATAGAATAACACTCTTCTTTTTGACTTACCAAATACCAGATAAGGGAGCTGGATGATGGAAGGCAAAGACCTCTGTTTGCTTCCTTGGGATAGAAGCATTTAGCACATATTTAGCAATAATTGAAAGTGGGAGTTCATTTTTTGAAAGCTCAAGATGGGAGCTTATTCCAACTGGATTGTAAATAACACTTGAACGACTATATATGTTCAGCTACCATTGATTGCATAGATGGATAGGTGTGTGATAATGCATCCCAAAGGGAGAAGGATGGTGATACATGTTAGCTTAGGGCATTGGTAGAAAATTGAATGTAATTATTTTGTTACTCACTGTATCATGTGAACACCAAAATCATAAGTAAATTATGCTGAAGTCAATCATGAAAAAAGTGAGTCATACATATTCAGTACCTGTGTTTCATTGTTTTCTCTCAAAAATTTACTCTGGTTTATTCCCAAGTAAATATTGCAGTTTAATCTCATTGCATGCAATGATATCTTTACATCTTTACAGAGGAGGGGAAGCATTTTGCTTACATACAAGCTTTCAATTTTAGAAATTCATTCCTAATCAAATCCATCTATGTGTGCTTAGTTGTGGCCTGCATTCTGAAAAGCAGATGATGTTAAGTCAGAGAATCTGAAGAACTTCATTTTTATCAATTAGTCATGGGTCTGGAGAAAAGGAGAGGGCAGAATCTAACTTAGAATAGTGATTCCAAATTCCTTCCCTATAAATAGCAAGGGGGAGGGCAAGAGTCGAACTGTAGTGCCTTATGTATTATTTTATTAGATGGTGACATGTTGCTCTTGTATTTATAAGTCCTTGTATTGTAAAGTTTTCACAGAGCAAAAAAGGTTGCATCCTTCTGCCATGTTGAAATCTAGGGAATTTGCTTCTTCAGTTTTGTGCTTAAACTTTATTCAGCAGGCCCAAAGTGGCAGTATCACTAACATCACAGTACCAACAGTAGGCAGAATATAGTTTCATTTGATTTGTCAAAACTTTGAGGAAAATAATTGTAAATTAATAGTTATGTATCTCAGTTTAAAAAAAAAAAACATGTGGTAGATAAATTCTATGGGTTAGTTACAGAAGACTTAACTGAAAATGCTATCTTCTTATTTAGTGCTTTATGTTTTGAAATGGTTATGCAAACAGGAAGAGAATGGTGACTTATAGAAAGTATTTTAGAATACATTAAAAACTAATTAATAAAAATAATAATCTGAAAATAGAATCTCTTTCTAGCATTTTCTTTTGGTGGAACATAAAAATGCAGGTTTATTTGAATAATTTCATTGAATTTACTAAGTATGAATTCTGTGTAAGTTGGAAAAATATTGCAACCTTGTTATTAAATACCAGAATGATTGGTCGGGAAGATCATAAAGATTGATTAAATGAAAAGAACAAATTAGCAAATCAAAGAAATCTTCATTTTTATGTCAAGATTTACCATGTGCATAGATGTGTCTAAACCTCTTGGTATTACTTCAAAATCTACCTTCATCAACCTGTACTATGTATATATTAAAATTGCATAATTATTTAAAAAGTTCTGAAATTAGCAACATGTTTTTAATATTTCATGCCTATGTAGTAAATAAAAAGAAGCATATAGGCAACTGGAAGGTACCAGAGCTTCTGCTCTAGTTAAAAAATGTCTAGAATCAAAACTGATAAATAACTTGTTGTCAGGCATTATTACTAAGACTACATAATAGAGAGATAAGCAGAGGATCAGAATTATACTAAAACAACATCATATATTCAAGGCAGGCAATAAACATTTTAAAGATCTGCCTAAACATTGGCCACAAGCACATGTTTTAGGACTCTTTGGAGTAAATTAGAGCTATATATGTGGCTTCCAAACATAATCTGTACAATAAACAAGCATGGTGTAAATAACTAAGTAGAGTTTACTTGTAGCCAAAAGTAAAATGAGCAATTTCAAACTAGGAGACCATTTTAAAGCTAAAAGTCTTGAGCCTCATACAAACACATATGTTTGAGACTGTACAAATATCACACACCAACAGGAATGCAAATACATTTCCCCACCTCACATAAACTCTCTTTCACTCAGCATGTTAACTGAAACCACTGCTCCTAACATATCCACATTTTCCCAGCCTGCATGAAAACAATGATCAAATTTTCTTGAATATATATTTTACAGTGTTCAATTTTCCATAGAAGTGCGTAAAGTTGTATAATTACAATCACCATGACATGTACAGAATTGACAAGATCCATGGTAATGATGATGTAATAAAACCACAAATTATTATTATCTTTATTATGACAATGAGCTAGGGTTATAATTGAGTTGCAAAAAATTGGCTATCTAATGCTGTCCAATCACTTTGTCAGCAAAATAAGATTTAAATTGGCATCCTTCCAGATTAATATATTATATTCCAACCAGAAGGATAGTAGAATAAATAATCAGGAAGAGCAAATGGAAAGGCCAAGTATCAAGCAGACTCAGAGAGATAATTTGGTTTAATTCTTAAGGCACCTGGTTAGAAACTATGGAAATGTGAGTTTTAGTCCCACCTTAGGCATGAAAGCCAACTGGCTGACTTTGGACCAGTCATCTTTCTTAGCCCAACCTATCTTGTAGAGATGTTATAGGGAAAATAGGAAGATGAAGTATTGTGTATGTTCACCACCTTAACTTGTTTATAATAGGAATATAAGTAAACTAAAATATAAATAAAATAAAAAGGCTCAGATGAAGTGTGGTAAAAAATATATATTTACAGGAAGGAAATAATGTCCAGTAATCATCACAAAACTGAAGAGAGAACTAATAAGATTCACAGTCTGAAGGGGTAACAAAGACAGATAGAAAAAGGGAACAAACCTGCTGTGCTTTTAGCTTTCTCTAAGCTAGCATGCCCTTCATTCTTTAGGACTGGAGAAGGCTGCTCTTGGCTACTGATATTGCCACACCTATCAGAGAAAGATACCCAGGGACAGATAAGACACCCTACTTTTATGCTAAATGGAAGAGAAAGATTATGACCAAAAGAGCGCATGGTTACAGCTTATTATCTTTATTGTTTTAGTTTTCTGACTGCTTTATTTAAAAAAAGTTGTTTTGAAAAGATAAGTGAATTCCCTAAATTATAAAGTTCATTTGGAATTTCAAAGTTCTTGATAACTTCAAATCATCTATCTCTGTCTGTCCATCCATCCATCAAAATCTCTAGAACTATTAACAATTCTGGTGGCAAACAGAGGAGGTGGGCAGGAGCATCACAATTATGACAGGTATATATGGCAGAATCTGAAGATTATATGGCTATAATTGGGGACATTGGATTCTCTGGTTGACAGTGATCCTCCCTTGGGTCCAACTTATCAGTTTGTCAGTAGCACTGAAGTCCAGTTGCTGCTATTGAATGTCAGGTCAACCTGCAATAAATATGCCTTTAACCACTATTGTGGATGAGGTGGCCATCTTGGCTTGAATTCCAAGACTTGTGCATTTTGGATTTGGTACCAGCCAAGACATCAAGGGAGGGCAGGAGAGGTGGGGTGGTAGTTGTCATTCATGAGTCACTATCGGCTTTCAGAACCTCTGCTCTGCTGGTAACCAGTTGAAAGTGAGGTTGCTGGTACAGTCCCTGTTATTCATCACCAACCCTACCTGAGTTCCTGGATTCTGTTAAGAGGTTCCTCCTGTCCCTTACATTTTCCCATCTGATTTACCTAACTACAAAAAAAAGGACAGGTGGAATAGGAGGATGTATTATTGATATAAACTGAATTAGATTCTTTTTTTATGGTGATGTTCTGAAAAGTCTTTGAAAACATGAATATTCTCCCAAACTTTTGTCATAGGGTAGTTACTCAATGCCTTTGGTTGTTTTGGCTTGTTTTATTTGGTTTCATTGTCTTTACCTTTATTATTCTTGATTTTAAAATGCAAGAGTCATTTAGAGATCTTGGTCCTAGTAGCAGGTTGCAGACAGTGTAGACTGAATAAAATTTATAGATAATCCTGTATATGTGATGAATCCTATATAACAGTCTAGCAGCAGCTATTGTGCTTTTAAATTTTCATACACAATAAATTGCAGGCCTCCAGGGCACAAGGAGAGATAAATTACTTTTGTCTTTTCTTGAAATTATTTGAAATAGTTTTAAAATCACCTCCAGGTGCAGAATTCATTTGGAGTCATCTAGAAATTAGCTAAATGCCAACTGTGAATATCTTCTTTTCCTATGTAGGCATATTGTCATAGAAAATTCACAAACAATTCTGGCTTCAGGGATTACCTTGACAGGATGATTTGGGAATGCTTTCAGTATTATAAAAATAACTAATTCTAAGTATGTTTAAAACTGTTATAGAATGAAGGAAGAAGAAACAAATGTACCCCTCACTGAAATTAAACCAGGTGATTCCAGTATGTGACCCTGCAGCAGCATCACTTCTGAACTGTAACTATTCATGAGTAAATTAACATTCCAAATAGTAGCAGGCTAAAATAGCTCGTTTCTAAAAAGGCTTAACAAAATAGTAAGAGTTTGATGCAGTAGACTACTACTGCTTTTATAGAATACTTTGTATTTCAGAATGCTATTTAAAATGGACATTGAAAGCTCAGAAAGCATTTAGTTGCTTTTCAGGGTTTCTCATGCAGATTGCAGAATACATTGTGTCTTTTCTCCAGTTAGTCTGAGATTAGCTGCTATAAGCAACTGAATGATTCAGTTACCCAGAACTCCACTGCTATAATATTAACATGTTGGCCTTTCCAAGTCAATGGACAGGGAAACTAAGAAAAATGTGACCCATTGCCTAGCAATTGATGAGTGTTTTCTCCAGTTCTATGGTCCCCATGTCAACTTTGGTCATCTGCCAAGGGGCTAAAAAACAGTCAAAATCAACATGAAGTTGGACATTAAAAAAAACAAACCAAAAAAGCTTTTACTAAATTGAGTTAATGAAATGAGTTATTTTAAAATAACAATTTATTAACACATTCCTTACTCATGTTTATTGTGCAATGTGGGGGAAAGCACTTTAAGATTTCCTGAGCATTCTATTACCAGGGTTCAGAGGCAGAATGATTTCAGTTTCACCATCATCACTATTTTCTTCCTACAACATGTTGTTATCCAGTTTGGTCTAATGGTTAAGGCATCAGGCTAGAAACTGGAAGACTGTGGGTTCTAGCCCCACTTTAGGCATGAAAGACAGCTGAGTGACCTTGGGTCAGTCACCCTCTCTAAACCCAACTCACCTCACAGGGTTGTTGTTGTAAGGAAAATAGGAGAAGGTAGGGGTCTGAATATATTCATTGCCTTGAGTTGTTCATAAAAATAATAAAGGCAGGATACAAATAAATAAATAAACAAAAATTAAAAATGGCCCAATAAACAAAATGATGTGGAGAAAGTCCTGGAAAAAGACAATTGGGATCATATTGTAATTGACTTTTCTGTATCTCATGAAAAATATTAATCCATTTCTTTATTTTATTAAATGTATTAACTGCCCATCTTACCACAAGGAACTTGGTATGGTTTACAATATCAATTTAATCATTTGAAGTACTGAGGCAAATTCTGAATGGGTCCCTTCCTTTGCCAAGACAATTATTTTCCCTTGAAAATGCCTTGATTACTATAAGATTACCATTTCAAGCACTTACTTTATGGGGATTTCAGTGTAGATAGTGGATCACTTCACAAGTCAAACTAAACCATAATAGGTTGGTTTTGATTTCATGTATTGAGTGAAACCAGCTGCTTGTGATTTATTCAGTATGGTTAAACAATTGTGGTATGATGTGTGAACTCAGCCAATGTGTTTGGTATCAAAGTGACATGATCAGACAACATAGCAAAATTATTAGAAACAAGATGAAGCCAATGTGCTTCAGGTGACAAATTCTGGGAAGAGAGAATTATCCTGCCTCTAATCTTGTGGTCTTGAGCCCAAATTAACACAATTAATCTCAACATACACAATCTGCATTTGAGGGTCTTAATGATCAACCAAGTAATGCAAAGTGGTCTTGTAGGAATTCTGGTTCCAAATTGTTTAATGCCTTCTATGTCAACAGCAAAGCCATGAATTTGGTTTGATAGCTAAAAATTACAAGGGGTTTCTGAGTTTTGCAGATGTGATCTTCTTAGCATAATGCATTAAAAAAAATAACTCATTTCATTTGTGAGATATTTACCTAGCTTTAAGCCTCTAAATAACTTCCTGCCAACCTGTTTAACCACCAATTAGAAAAAATCCTGTATATCCTCTTGGACTTTACTAATACTAAATCAGTGGATAAAGCTGAAATGTATCAAAATTTCACTATGATGTGATTATATGTTTAACATTTGTGCTACAGAACACTACCAGTGGTGGGTCAGAATATAGATCACAAAATACCACAGGCGGTCATTCTCTGTTCTAACTCTGGCAAAGAGCATTACCACTGACATTTTAAAAAGTATGTATATGTAAAATTAGTCTTATCCAACACTAGATTAGCAGAATGTGGGAGGATAAGAAGAAAGGAATTTTGGTACATGGAAGCAATTCATTGTATCAGTAAGGCATTCTTGATTTTACTGAAAGGTTACTTAAAACAGGATTGACTCAGTGTAGGCTGATTTCAGCTATGATAGTACTGTAACAGGATTGTGCAATCACACCATACCACATCACATACTGACCATCCTGCACTGGCAAACACGCTTAGTCCTACAACCAGAAACAAAACAATTCACAAAAGAGATAGATATCCCATTAAAGATACTTTTTTTATATTTAATACACCAGACAGGTCTACCAAGTATAGTAATCTATTTGTAATTCAGGAAGACAAACCATCATGATCATTACCACCAACCAGAAGTTGATGGCTTAGAAAAAGATTTCCTCCCATATCCAAATTGAAAAGTTTTGTTTTCCATTTTTAAAATGTTTACACTGAAAATTGACTTAGCTGCATTTGTTTTCATTGAGGTTTCAGCGAGATTCTGAAAATGCAACAAGAGTCATAAATAATCTTCTGACTCCAAGTTTAAGAATATTTCTTTAATTGTATCTAGCTGCGCATAGCTGGCAACTTAGACATGCCTTTTACAGGGCCAAAGAGATCATTCTGTGATGATTAATGGTTTCTTAATGGGTCAGTGCTAAGCTTATGACAAATACGTTCTCTAGAATTATATTTTTTTTCTTTTTTTGTAGATTCAATGAGCTAATTCCAACTGTCAGATCTGACTCTAACTCTAGATGGAAGTCATTAGTAACTAACAATATTTTGACTATTCTTCCAAAACCTTGAGACCTTCACTGTGATAGCAATGCTGTGGCTGATTGATACTGGTTTATCATGATTATCTAAACTCACTTTTCACTCTCAAGTATGAGGGAAGTTAACATCCTTCAATATCAATATTGAAGTAAGATCAAAATGGAAATTAAATTGCTTCTGCATGTGAAGAAGGATGAGATACTACATTGTCTTTGGCTTCTGAATACAGTGAACTGCACTGCTATGTATTCCTGGAGATGGCTTTGAATCTAAGTTTGTTCTGAAACTCTCTGCCATGATTTCTTACCATAACTATAGACTTTGGTTTTGTTCTATGAAAAGAACAGAGAACTGAATAGTATTAAAATGTTCAATTCACAATTACTCAGAAATAACATGTATGGAATAGAAGTCTAAATTGTGGAAGATTCCTGCCACAAGTGTCACTTTTTGCTGTAGTATAGGTGAATATAGACTCAAGATTGCATGTGGCCCTAATAGCCTTACCCTCCAAAGCTTCCTATTGAATTTTAATTGTTGATGTGTCATAAGAGGTACATTATTAAACTTAAGTAGAATAAAAGTTAAACCTATGTGAAGCAAACATAGCCATTTTAAAAAACTATTCTAATTTTAATTAGACTTGAATGTAATCACATTTATATTCCCTCTTTGGAGTGAAGCCTTCTCTGAAAAACCAAGGGTGGGCCTCAACCTGACTGATGCATCTCTATCCAAGAGTATGCCGTTAACTCTGCTGCTCTCTAGGACAAAGAACATGGGTTTCCTGAGTGTAGAAAAATGCAGCATATGAATTATCTGTTTTCTTACTCCCACTTTCATTGAAGCATATTTGACTTACTTCCTTTCATTCTGTTGTTCACTCTTAAACCAGCAGAATTGCATAAATGATATTACAAAGTTTTGAGATGAGGAGGAGGATCCCAAAACTCCTTATTGTCCCATAAACTGGAATGGATAACAAGTACTTTGGGTGGTTGAATGGCTGAAATCTTTTGAGATTCTGACTACTCATCTCATAGGAACATGTGTGCTTTCCAGGAATCTATGCTTACTGAGGTTTAAAATGAAACGTATGTTGCTGAGTAAATAGATGTGGCTGTAGCTGATTGTTTTGTTTATGTAAGAGGCAATTTAGGATTCTCTCTGTTTATTGGAAGAAGACCCAGAAGATTCTTACAACAAAAAAAATCTTTAAAAACCCAACAACTGTGGTGACATGTGACAATTTTCTTCTGTTATCTTATGGGTTGCATTAAGGGCAGCCTGCATTAAGGGACCATACAAAAGTTCTTGGCTATCCAGCCTATCCAGATTTGTATTGATAATAGCTTTACTCATGGAAAAAAGAAAGGAAAGGGAAAATGAAGCATTTTCCTTATCTAGATCTATCTAATGTAGATTCCTTTATGAAGTGCTAAGCAGACAGGGAAAAAGAAGAGCAATTGTTTTGAAATAACTTCTAAGCGCTTCCCTGTAATCTCAAAATCAAACTTCACAATGCAATAAATGTGTTGAGTTAAACATCTATTTTTTATTGATTTAAAGTAGAAATCATGGTAGGGAGAAGATTACAATGCAGACTATGGAATGCAAATTAACCCTTTCATGCACGTAGCAATCCTGTTTAAAATTGCAACTAGAATTTTCACTCGAAGGAGGCACAATTTTCATTTGGGATGAAGTTTAAAACCTTCATCTGCATTAGAATCTGAATTCTTATCCTTTTCCCCCATGGCTGCTATATAGAGCAGAGACATTAGATAGGTTAAATGCAAACAGTATTTCATGTCTAATTCGGCATTCAAAACCATGTATAAAGCCCTAGTTCTGCTATTCAGCTGCAAATAATCATTCCTGTATAATGCTGGATATGTTTTCTATATTTTTTGTACCTCTGGGTTTCATACATTATATTTAGATTAAGTGAAGAATGTACTACAGTATTATAAAACTGAGTTACCTCCAATAATGTTTTTTCCATATCAGGTCTTCTTTCTATACTTTAGCCATTTAATTCCTTGCCAGTGGTATGGAACGGGAATGAGATATCATATAGAATGAAAACATTAGGAACAGGATTCAGATAATAATATTATCACCATATTATAAAAAATATGTTGAGACTTTGGAAAGAGTGCAGAAAAGAACAACAAAGATTATATGAAATAAAAAGAACAATAAAGATTATATGAAATAATATTTCTTCTTTCTCTACTTGCAGCCATTTAATTTAGCTGGAGGCTAAACCATATGGAGAAAATTGCAGCAATTGGGTATGTCTAGACTAGTGAAAAGAAGGACTGTGGATGACATGATAGCAACATTTCAATATTTGAGGGATTGCCTCTAAGAAGAAGGAGTGGGGGCAACCTATTTTCCAAAGCACCAGAAAGCAAGACAAAAAACAATGGGTGGAAACTAATCAAGGAGAGAACCAACCTGGAACTAAGGAGAAATTTCCTAACAGTGAGGACAATTAACCAGTGGAACAGAAGTTGCCTTCAGAAGTTGTGGATGCTCCATCACTGGATAGCCAATTGTCTGGAATAGTATAGGGTTTCCTGTTTGAGCAGGGCCTAGAAAACCTCCAAGGTCCCTTTCATCTTGGCTATTCTGTTAATCTGCTAAATTACTCGATGCAGATGGCAATGAATATTGGTGGATATACAACTATGTTAATATTATTTTCTAAGTGGCATTTTCTTTTAAAGAATACATTTGAGATCAAGGTATCTTTTTTTGTTGTTTTTGCCTTTTTAGGGACAAAGACTATATCTTTTGAACAGCTGCATCTAAGAAGAAATTAATAGATTAATATATTGCTTATTAATTGTAAGGAAGGAATAATGGGGAAAGCTTTCCTGCTGATTTCTACCTCTTACTGGTTGTTAAAAGGCAAACAATTAATTCATAACAATGTGTCAGATTCTAATTTAAGTATCAAAAGAATGCAAAAAAAAGATTTATATTTAGTAGGGATAAACAAATGGGCATCACCAGGGAGCATATTCAAATTTTTAAGTTTACAGCTGCCATAAAAGTGTATTATGCAGTCATAAAATGGTTGCTGTGGCAGGTGTGGTAAGATTGCTACGCAGAGAGTTTTCTCCATCACAGGCTTTCTCACTTCCTAAAGGCAGTTCTTTTGTTCTTTATAATCTGTAACTGCCAACAATTATTATTTCTTCTGTAGAGTACTGTTTGTTCTCTTAAAAAAAAAAGGAGGAAACTTGAAACCTGATACATTATGGAATATCAACTTTCTATCTTATTATTTTGAGAGGGATTGAGGGAGGGAGGGAGGGAGGGAAGGAAGGAAGGAAGGAAGGAAGGAAGGAAGGAAGGAAGGAAGGAAGGAA
>BLBF01000062.1:3231931-3281749 GCA_015471245.1 Laticauda colubrina | reverse complement strand
TTGGTGTTTCTGGTTTCTTCTGTCTGTTTTGTGGCTTTGATTGGCTGGCAACACTCTGTTTTTGTGTTGGAGGCTTTTAGTGCAGCTTGGCTCCATGTGAAGGGACGGCTGCTCTTCATTAGCAAGCTGCTATTCATTAGCAAGCTGGGTTTCACCTGGGTGCCTGGTGGGGTGATTGGGTTGGAGCTATCAGAGGGAGTCTGTTTTTGCCCAGGTGTTTGCCTGGCTTGTGGCATGGAGATCTTTCTATTTGAGAGTGCAGGCTTCCAAATGATTGACATATATATATATATAAATTCATTTAGCTCAGGAAAAATTATTCAGTAGTTTTTATATTTCCTTTTTTTGTACGTTTTTGCACTGTGCCATATGTAAGGAACTGGTAGTGTTTCTAATTCTTGATTGGGTCTTTATGCCCACATACAGGCACATATGGGACAGGTCTTCTAATACAAAGCAAAGCAATGAACAGGTCTTTTAAGTTATTTTGGCCTGTCACTGCAGACAGTAATCATCTCACACAGCATGAAGCTGGCGCTTTGGAAGTAGGGCTTTGTTGGCACAGTGGACTGGAGGAAAAGAAAGCAATCCATGACCTTTCTGTATTCTCTTTCTCAGCTTTATCCTTAAAATAATATTTGCCTCAATTGAGACCCTTGGCAAGAAAAGAGAACAAATGTTTAAATCATTGGCTCTGTAGGTACAGTGTAGATGATGATAATAATAATATGATTTAAAATTGTGCCATTGGGAGGTTCTGCCTCTGAACCTCATATGCTCATGTTTCAGAAAAGGAAACAGTTCTCCCTGTAACATATTGTCAATAAACCGTGGATGCCATTTCCCAAACTTTAAAATATCTTTCAAAGTTGGCATTCACCTACTTGTGTCAGTTTTTGAATGGCACAGATGCTTCTGTGCCAGGATTTCTGCTTAATAAACAAGCCATCCAGAATGAGATGAGGAGTTGAATTGGTGCGATAGAGATAGCCAATTATGAAACAAAGAGCTTGAAAAGATCAAGGAATAATACAAGTTGGAAGAAGTCATTTAAGCCATCAGCATTTAGTACAGGGAATGATGGTCATTGTTATTTTTTTTTCTTGCAAGCTAGACAGACTGAGATTGTTAATATGAACTTCTAACATTGTATTGAACATTACCTCTGTAACATCCATTACATTGGGGGTGTCAAACTCAAGGCCTGGCGGCCAGATGGGGTGCTTAAATCTGGCCTGCGGGACCACACTAGAAACAGGAAAGTACTGGCCAGTGATGCCTCTGTCAGTGAATACGGAGCTTGGGAGGAGGCCCGTGTGTCCCTGAACTCAGTTTTCACTGGCAGAGGGAAGTAGGAGGCCATCACAGTGAAAACAGAGTTTGGGAGCCCTTTTTCTCTGGCAAAGCTCTTGGGTCACTACAGACACCCCCAACATGAGTGACATCAAGCTAGCCACATCTCTCCTGGCCATGCCCACCCTGGCTCCCAAGGTCAAACACAACCCTGATGCAGCCCTTAATGAAATCAAGTTTGACAGCTCTGCATTACACCATGAACTAGATAGAAAAAAAGAATGAGCCTTATTGGTGGCAGTCTGCATTAATTACTCAGTTAATGTTATCTAGCATTCAGAAATGAACTATTATAGTCAAAGATCCTGAATTGTTTATATTCTCAATGAGAAAAAGATGTGTCCATCATGGCTTCATCATATTTTTCATAGTAAACCTGATATACTCAGGGTTGCGACTGATTTACCTGCTTCCCCAGAAACTCCAGTCAAATTAACCTGATGATCCCAAGATCAACCTGATGAATGGGTAGAAAGGACATGTGTTTAATGATTCTTGATACTTATTCATTGAAAAAACAAAGCAAAATATTTGGATTTCACACACCTAGAATTTTAAGCACTTCTAAGACTGAATCATTTCAGACTTGTCGGTCCCTCAGCCCAAGCTTAGGTGAAAATATTGTTTTCCTTTCATTTTGAACTGATATATGAACAGATATGTTCATATGTACTATTACAAAGGCACAAATTAAATAGTATTTCTAAGAGGTGTGTCACATGTGTATGTACTATACTTCTAGATGTGGGAATATCTATTTCAAGGGAGAAAATTAGCTGAAGAACACAAATATAGCAGAATATTCTAATATTCTGCAAGTAAGAGCAGAATGAATATTACAAGTGTTATTTATAATGAGCATTGCATAAAGAGAAAAAATGTCCCAATGCATCTACCAAATGACTTATTTCAGTACTTGGAAATTTCATTCAGTTTAAAGTTGTTACCTGCTTAAAGAATTCAGTCAAATTGGTTCTAAATAAACCAATAAAATTATTAATGAAATAAGTGTTCACTTGCACATGATTGAGCAAGGATTTTTTGGTTTTAGATTTTGCATGTATGTGCTGTAGCATGTTGTAGCATGGAAAAGTATATTTGGCTGCAGAAGGGAAGGAAGACAATTAAAGAATTATTGTTTTGAGATGCCTTGTCATTAAAAGAAAAACTGAAGATGGAGAAGGAAAGCAAACTGCTGAAACTGAAGAAATCTGAAAAAAAATAGATATGAAAGTCAGAATGACTGAAAAATGCCAGGCATAAAACAAATTCGTGTAAACAAAGAACTGAGAAATGGAAGGGACAAGAGACGCTGAGGAGACACTGGTAAAAACTATTGTAAGATAATAATGATAATAAGATGATAAGATAACCTTGGATAGGAGAAAAAAGTGCTTACAGACAAGAGAAAATTCAGATCTGCCAAATGACAAACAGCTGCCATCATGCCATGCTGTCTCAGGAATTCCCATATCTTAAGGTTGCCAAAGTTGAGAAATATTGGGTTAAATTATGCATTTTTCCCATAGGCTTCTAAATCTATAGACAGCATGGAGCAAAGGGACCTGACAAGCCAAAATCTTGTTTCAATAGCTTGATAAATGTTTAAAAGAAGAATAGACATCCTTTAGTGCCAGAAGAATTGATTTTTTTTTTCATTTTTATTTTCAAAGGGAATGAAAAGTGGCCTGCAAAGTTAAACAGTTAGTTTCTCTACCTCAAGTTAAAATTAAAAAAAAGTTTTAAAAATAAAAATGGCTACATGTATAAGCACCTTACCTTTATATGTACTATATTATGAAATTATTTAAACAATATTTAAGCACAATTCTAAAAATACAGAAATCTAAACAGGTAAATCAAAATGAAGCAAATAACAAATAAATAACTGTAGGAGCAGCACTGCCGACTGTATTTTCAGAGTTTAAGCTTACTTTCTAGGGGACAGTTTTGAACTTTACAAGTTTCTAGATCTATTTTCATTGCATTAGAAAATTATTGGAAAGATTGCTGGTTCCATCATTTCAAGACAATGGTTTTGTATTCCCTAATGATGTCATCTGGATTTCTGAAAATGAATAGCTGGGGAAAAAAAGTATCAGTAAAGAAGCAATTTATTCCATATCTTAATTATTTATAAAAATAATTAGAAATATTAGAGGAAGGGCACTTTTATTTGCAGAGTATTGCCTCATAATTTCCCATAATTTCCAATATAATTCCAAATTATATTGCCTCATAATTTCCTGTTGTTTAAATTAAAACTAATCTTTACTCTGGTTTATGGGTGGAATCAGGAGTTCCATTCTGGTTTTTCTAGGTCATAGAAGAACAAGGGTTTCTGCAATTTTAGCCATGGCTGCCTTTGGCTGAAAACATCCATTCACCAGAATAGTTTTCCATAGCACACATGTAACCGTGTGAGTCTGACATTCTTCTAAGTGGTGAGAATTTTACCGCACATTTACAGACAGTCCGGAAGCTAGGGAACAACAACATTCTCCATATCACTTGGCAGGATATCATAGGCAATCTTCTTTTCAAGTGGTTTTCATACACACTTTGTGGAAAGCTCCCATTAAGTCCATGGTAAAATAGGGTTAGTCTAGCTTTTACTGACCTGGAGCCAAAGAATCAAGAAAACATTTGGTTTCTACCATTACACAACAGAGCCTGGTCCAAAGAAACTATGGAGTTGTTGCATTAAGCTTCTTTTCTTAAGGTCATGACTGAACTCCATGGTCCCTACTCCAAAGTTTTGCTTCACATTTGACAACAGACTGCCTTCTAAAGCCTCTTGTGTCCTGTCATTTCTCTTGAGCAATTGATCAGCCAGCTTATGAAAATAATGCATGTTTGCCAAAACAGATCTCATTTGCCAAGGATGTGGGGAGCAATGTTTATTATCCACCATGCCAGCCCTAGATGACCTCAACTTTTCATCAAGAGTTGAAACAAAATATTTTAAGAGGAGAAAAATAATGGGACTTTGTCTGTATTCACAGATCTTTCATAAGGATGTGAGCTATCTTCATGACTAATACAAATGACAGCAGATGGTGTGGGAGACAGTGAAATACAGCCATATCTCCCTTTTTTTTATTATTATCATTAAAGGGAGGGTCTTAATTCCAGTCTAGGAACTCAAAACATTTGAACTCTACCCAAGATTTTCATTTTTTTCAGCCAGAAACACAGCTTTAGAGATATGGAGTATGATAGCCTTACACATAAAAAAAATATTATAACAATACTACTTTCTATCTGGTGTGAAAAAAGAAGTTGTTTGATCGATGTGGAGAATTCCATACTTGACACAACTGTTTATTTATTTATTAACAATTTTTAAATCCTCAGCGGGAGGAGACATTCTCATCTTTTATATGGAAGTCCAGAGAATACGTACAATAAACAAAACAATGAAGATTTATTAATCTAAAGCAGGAATCATATGTACAATATCTTGGGAAAAAATCCTAATGAAATCAGGTTTTTAATGCCAAATAACTTTTCCTAAGACTGTGTTATACATGTACAATGTGTCACAATTTCTTAAGAACTACTGGTAAGATGATAGTCCCTGAATGAAATACGTATCTGGCAAAGTGGCAAGAAACTCTTGGTTCAGTTTCAAACCCTAACTAAAATGTAGAGTATCTTTCAGAATTGCTGGCAAGAAACATTGAGACAATTTCCATGCAATGCCATGAAGCAATAGGCGATGTAAGCAAGTCCTTTCAATGTGTAGACAAACTTATGGAGCAATGTGATAATACATTGTGAGACTTATTATATTTTATTTGGGGGTCCCATTTCTGTCACATGTAAGAACATTTCATCTTATTTTTATGTAAAATAAAAACCACATTTTCAGCATTGCAGCCTGAAGACTCAAACTGAAGCAACCCATTAAATACATAAAGGTTTTAAAAATCTAATATTGGTATGGTTGGCTCATAATTTTGGAATTTCTTAAGCTGATACCTACAATGAATTTGCAGAATCTTAAGCACAGAGAACAAAATCATGTCTTTTAAAACCCACTGTAGTCCAACTGCACCAGAATACTTTGCTTTTTAATACTGTTGAGAAAGGTTGCTCTTTAATTTCCAACATCAATTTATCAAAAGATACATGTTGTTTTGACCTGGGATAATTTTGTGTCTAAGCTGTACAAAATTGTTAGCAATGTCCTGTTCTTTAACCATTCGGTATAAGATCAACATGTTAGCAATTCAAATTTAATCCAAATCAGAACATATCTTGACACACACAATGGTTCTGTTCCTGTTGGAAGAATCATTCAGATACTTAATATATGAAAATATTTGCCTGTTCTACTTGCTACACTGTCAGCTAGAAAAAGTGAGGTCTGAAGCAAGGTTGATCAAAGAATGCTCTTGAACTAAAAACTGAAATATTGTTCTTTAAAAAATCCAGAACACGAGAGTTAGATTTTACAGTGTAAATTTATCACAGAAATGACATAACATAACATCAGAGGTGGATTGGACTGGTTCTGACGTAGCAGTAGCAGAAATTTTGACTAATTTGGAGAATGGGCAAATACCACCTCTGGCTGGCCTGTCCGCTCACCCTGCCTGCCCGCTTGCCCACTTGCCTCCTCACTGCTCACCCTGCCCACGCACCTGCTTGCCCCACCCCACCCAGTCACTCCTCATCTTGTCTTGTTTGCATTGACCACACAGTCTCTGCGGCTTGCCTGTACTACCACACGATGCCGCGGCCCCAATCTGCCTGTCTGGGTAAGTAAGCCTGCGAGTCATGGCCTAGCTAGCTGCCCCAATTTCCATTGCTGCCTGCCTTTCCTACTCCCCTCCACACAGCACGCAACCCCGCCATGCTTCCCTGCCATCCCCACAGCCTTCCTGGTGGTCCCCTTGGCCAGGCTCCCTTGCTTGACTTCCCTACTCCCTTCTACATAGCCCGCGGCCCCACAATGCTTGCTTGCCTTCTTTGTGGGGAAGGGAAGTGACTGGGCTGCCACTGCCTTTCATTGGGATGCATGGAACGAGACAAAGCACCTCTCTTCTCTTAATCCTTCTCTTCTTCTCTTTGTGGACAGAAGAGTTTTCCCCACCTACTATGCCCAGAGATGCCCTTGTTTTCCCCAAATTCCCTAAGCAATTCTTTGCCTACCTGATGTCCACCTCTGTCGCATTTCTTGCCATCATGTGCAGGGAAAGGAAAGTTTGTGTGGCGCTAAAAAAAACTTTAATCACTCAATTATAACTTCTTGCAAAAGAAAAAGATCTCATGAAGTTGGAATTGATTGAGCAATTTTTTTTTTAGCCCCACACGGACTTTCGCTTCCCTGCACATGATGGTGAGAAATGGGACAGGTTCAGGGGTGGGATTCTACCAATTCGCACCTACTCGCTAGAACTGGTTGTTAACATTCTAAGCAGTTCGAAAAACCGGTTGTTAGAAGAAATTACTGGCCTAATCCTGCAAGGAAGGCAGGAAGGAAACATTCTAGTGTTGCTTACAGAAATTGCCTCTCCGTTAACCCTTATTACATTCTTGTCTCTGGAACTTCTCTGGAGCTTTTCCCCCTCCTTTACTGGTACTTTGCTTGTGTGGAGTGACCATTGAAAAAATGACTTTTGACCATTTTTCACACTTACGACTGTTGCAGCATCCCCACAGTCTTGAGAGGCCAGGCGAGGATATGCGTGCCTCGATGTGAATGATATTGAATTTGCCATGCCCAGCCAATAACATGTACACCCAGTCACATGACCACCAAGCCACACCCACCAACTAAGCCACGTCCACAGAACCAGTTGTTAAAAAATTTGAATTCCCCCCCTGGATGAGCTGGACATCAGGTAAGCAAAGAATTGCTTAGAGAAATGAGGGCATCTGGGCGATGGTTCATGGGAAAGTTCCATGGTGTGGCCCAGGACATAGCAGGTGAAATGGGCAACAGAGAGGCCAAAACAAGGTGAAGAGGAACAAAACAGCCCCATCGTGTCACACCCTCTTCTGCCACCAAGCAAGGCCAGCCGTGCGTGGACTTTCCTCCACCCATGCTGTTTCCCACCATTCCACGCTGTCTGGGAGGCAGGCTGCTTGTCTGCACTGCTTCTTGCACTTACTGGACACTTGCTTCTGAGCCTTGAATGCTCTCCATCTTGCCAATGGCTTCCTGGCACTTCTTCTCCTTGTAGCACTGAACTGCTGGGCTTTTGAAATCCAGTGCCATTTCTCTGGGTGCAGAGCCAGAGCACTCTTGAAATCCAAAAGCCCAGGAGCTCAGTGCTATTAAGAGAAGAAACACCAGGAAGCCATTGGCAAGTATCACAGGGCATTGCTGGAGCTCAAGGGGCTGGCCTTCCCCTTTACCACCAGCAGCAGGAGGAAGGTAAGGGAAAGGTAAAGCCAAACTTCTGCCCAGGCAAGAGCTGCTGGCGGGGCGGGGCGGGGCGGGGCAAGGCTGTAGGGCAATCCTGGCTGGAATCTCCCATCCCTTTGTTTGTAAATCTCCCCAAAAGAGGGAGAGGAGGAAGTTCTACCATCATCCCACTGCCGTTTCTGGGCAACGTGGGCCAAGCACGACATCCCTTCATGCACTGTCTTTGGGAGACTGTCAAGGAGCACCTGGTAGCCTCGAGTTTGGCTGTCTCATGAGGCAGCTTTGGCTGCCAGTGTTAGGATCACTGCTCAGGGGATGCATCCAGGCTCCAAAGTTAAATGCTTCCTTTTCTTGCAAGTGCATACAAACATCATTAAAGGGAGAAATGGTAACTTCAGTAATCAAAAAAACTGAGAATGAAAACAATGTATTCCAGTTAAATTAGAAGTGGTTCTTTGTGAAGGATCTGTGAAAATTTTGGAATATTGCAATAAGGTCCAAGAAAAAGGATTATAAAATGGAAAGATTTACCGTATATACTCGCATATAAGCCGATCTCGCATATAAGCCGACCCTTAAAAAACTGCCCCAAAATGAGGAATTTTGCAAAAACTCACATATAAGCCGACCCCCAAATACCATGGTGTGTTATTTATCAAAGCATTTGTGTAGGAAACAATATTATAACAACAATAAACAATAAACAAAAAGCTTGCAGAAGATCATAAATGAGAATAAAAGCCATTATTGTTGTGTTTTACTTTTATTTATTTTCACAAATTAAACTGTGTCTCAGAATCCTTCAAATTCATCCTCACCATCACCCTCGTCCTCAGATTCCCCAAAAAGATGTTTCCAGTCCTCCAATGGATATTTGACATAATCTTCATCTCACATTTCTTCATCTTGATCTTCATTTTCATTTTCTGCCACTTCATCACTGTCTTCATTTTCAGTTTCATTGCAAACACTAAAGTGGTCACGTGAATGACTAACCAATCAGAGCGTGTTATATCCGGTGGTAGAAAAAGCAAAATGGAGGTGCCCAGAGTAAAAAGAAATGTGCTGTATGTATATATCGCTGTATGGTAATATCAATATTGCGTGATCTGAGAAGTGGTGTTATATCATCATGTCGTTTGTGTCAGAAATCAGATTTATGTGCGTATAAGCCGACCCCCAAATTAAAAAAAAAAAATTGTTCTAAAGTCGGCTTATATGCGAGGATATACGGTAATTAAAGGAGAAGAGACCCACTAGCTGACTGCTTTGAAAATGCCTTTCAAATATGTTTTCAATTGTAGGATTGGAAATATTTGCTTGACTGTATGTTTTAATGTTCAAAAAGAATCATCTTTATCAGTATAAGCAGAGATGTATTCTTCAAGCTGTAATGTAAAAAAATCATTATAGTAAACGGAATACCATTGTAGAACATCATTTCTCACAAACAATGCAATTTAATGGAGAGTAAAGTAAGATTTTACACAGGCAAGAAAAATGTATAGAAGAGGTGGTACCTGGCTCAAGTGGAAGTAACTGAGATGGATCTGTCCGATGAAAACTTATCAAACAGATCCAACCTAGAAACAAGAAGAAATTTCCTGATAGTGAGAACAATTAATCAGAGAAATGGGATGCCTTCAGAGATTGTGGGTATACTATCACTGGAGGTTTTTAAGATGAAATTTGTCCAGAATAGAATAGAACAGAACAGAACAGGAATTCTTTATTGGCCAAGAGTGGTTGGTCACACAAGGAATTTGTCTTGGTGCAAATACTCTCAGGATACATAAAAGAAAAGATACATTCATCAAGAATCATAAGGTACAACACTTAATGATAGTCATAGGGTACAATAAGCAATCAAATCATACTAGGAAACAGTCAATATAAATCATAAGAATACAAGTGACAAAGTTACAGTCATGCAGTCACAAGTGGGAGGGGATGGGTGATAAGCAGCGATGAGAAGATAAGGCCTGGTCCCACTGCACTTACGGATGCAAAGAGGATGTAAAACATTAAAAAAAGCTTGCCATCCATTGGAAAATGTGATGCATCCGTTGTGTACTCATTGCATACGTGTTTCATACGCTCTATCCGTCGAGCATCCATCCACTGAGATTTCATCCATGCAAGAAGTTTTGAGCTGCACAAAACTTTGTGAACGGATGAACTTTCCACCGCGTATGATGTACAACCGCAACATATACGGGCAACAAACGTTCTATGACCGTTATCATCCGTTAAACGTCCACTGTATCCTCTCTGCATCCTCTGGCCATCCCCTCAACTCATATCCACTGCAGCTGAAAACGGAAAGAGGGAGGAGACAAAAGGTACACGGAACGTCTACGCAGCGTCAGTAGCATGGAAATAGAAAGGAAGTAAGCGTATGCATCTCGTATATAAAGTATTAAAAATGGACAAAACGTTTGTATCTGGGATGTATCTCGTATATTTAGGATGTCTGCAGTATGTCTAGAGTAGGTAGAAGGCCCCATAGCGGACAACCGATATTTTCTATAAAAAGGGGGAGAAAATCATCTGCATCCCTGGGATGGTGGACCATACAGTCCCACAGTGGTTGCACTGGAGGTTTATCTATCCTACAACTATTCTTATCTATCCCACAAGTATACAAAGGCTTAACCATTTTTTCAAAGTTTTCACCAACACTTTATAAAGTAAAAAAACTGAACCAAGTGTCTTAGGCAAAGATAACCTTTATTAACAGTCTTAGGTAAACTTTATGACTTTATTAAATAAGCAAAATGAACCAAGTAAAGTGTCTTTAAGCAAAGATAAAGTGAACAGGTAACAACTCAGTCTCTGGCACTATTCTCAGTCACTCTGAGTCATGTCCATGGTCTCAGCTGTTAAGTGGGCAAGGATTGTGGAGGTGGCTGTGGCTTGAGTGCTGGTCTGAGGCACCATTGGGGTGCTTAGCCCCGAGAGTACAACAGGGGATGGTGTGTTCAGGAAGTTCTCAGAGAGCTGAATCAGTCCCGTGAGGTTGAGAGGCCCTTCATCAAGGACCTGGGATGTCAGGCACAAGACTGATGACAGATTGTCTGTTGAGGGGCTTGGCTGTGGGGTGGAGGAAGGGGGAATGTGGTGGGGCTGTCTGGTCTGCAGCTGGGTGAGGTGTGGCGTCTATGGCGTGCGATGAACCTGGGCCTGGACTGGGAAGGTCTGTTTTTGCTGTGGGAAGTCCTAGTAGTCGTAGCCTTGGTAGGTGAGAGGCTGTTGAAAGCCGTGGAAGGGCTGTGACATCGCCTGGGATGGAGGAGCAGACCTGGACTGGGTAGGAGCAGCTTCAGCTGGGCCTTAAGGGTTGTGAAGAAGTGCTGTGATTTTCTGCTTCATCACCTGGTATTGGGCCTTGGGCAGGTCCCTGGGGGTCTGGCTCACGTAGGTGATGAAGGGCTTCCAGTCCGAGGATGGTATGTCGCTGTGGACCAGCTGAGAGAGAAGTTCTGTGCTGGTCTTCATAGTGTCCCTGATCTCCAACAGCACACTGTGGTCCTGGCCCTCCAGTCTGCCTCTTTGCCTGCATCCTCTGCAGCTGGGGATGGGGGCGGGGGTGGGTTGGCCTCTGGTGGCTGCTGCTTCTTCCTCCATTTGTGACAGCAGGGTGTCATCCTCCAAGTCTGCCGGCATGGGAGTGCAGCTGTCCGGGAGGTTCTGCCGTGGGGCCTTCTGAAGACACCTGCCTGGACAGGATAGCTGGCTCCTGGCTGGAAGAGGACTGGATGTCTGTGGGCTGTCTGAGGGAGAGGGGTGTCAGAGGGGCTGCTCCTCAGTGGTGGATCTCACCCTCCAGGAAACTGCACTTGGCCATGACGTACATCTCCCAGTCAGTGAGCTTGACAGTGGCCTGCCCGGATTTCTTGAGGTGTCGCTTGCCATACCAGATGTGCATGTGCTTCCACCATCCTAGGAGTACTTCTGCAGTGTACCCCAGGCTCTCTGCCTTGTCTCTCCAAGCTGCCTGCTTCTTCTTGGTGTCCCAATACAGTCTGTGGCCCTTTCTCCAGATATACTCGTTCTCCCTCAGCCATTCCAGCACCTCCTCCTCAGGGTCCTCGGAAACGGTGTACTGTTTTCTCTCTCCCTTCTCCTTCCCTTGCCTCTTCCTCCCTCTGGCAGGGGCTTCAGCAGGGCCTTCAGGGACTTGAGCAGCAGGGCCTTCAGGGGCTTGAGCAGCAGGGCCTTCAGCAGCAGGGCTTTGTGGACCTTGGGGCTGGTCCACCACAGCAGCAGCAGCAGCAGCAGCTTCAGAGTCAGTGTCAGGGGATGGGATGCTGGTTCTGGCCTTCTTGCCAGAGCTTGAACAAGTAGGCACGGGCTTCTTCTTCTTGCCTGACTGACAAACCATGGTGTTCCTGCAAGATGTATGTGGCAGCACGTCTTTCCCCTGTATGCTAACTGCATGCATGCTGCATCCTTTTATATCCATGGAGCTGATGCAATTCATACTCCCAGCATGCGCTGTGAACGCTTTGCATCCGCTATACATCTGCTATGCATCTGCTTTGCTTCCTATAGGCATCCGTGATGCATCTGCTTCATCCGCTATGCATCCGCCCCTTCCGCTATGCATCCGTTTTGAAATTCTCCCCCGGAATCCCTTCGGATGTGTCATCCACTTCCATCCACTTCCATCCGCTAGGCTTCCTATGAACATCCGTTTCACATCCTCACTACATACTACCCACATCCGTTCATTTCCGTTCTTTTCCGTTCTGTTTATGCAAATTTTCACCACTTTTTGGAGCGGATGACAATGGATGGAGCCACCCCTGAAATTTTGCTAGTCCGCTGTGTCCTTTATGCATACGTTTTGCGTCCGTTGGCCAGTGGGACCGAGCCTTTAACAGTGATAGTTGTGCAGACTTTGTCATAGTTGAATAATGTTAAGGGAATTATTCGTTTAGCAGAGTGATGGCTTTCGGGAAAAAAATGTTTTTTGTGTCTAGTTGTTCTGGTGTACAGTGCTCTATAGCATCATTTTGAGGGAAGGAGCTGAAACAGTTTATGTCCGGGATGTGAAGGGTCTGTAAATATTTTCACAGCTCTCTTTTTGACTTGTGCAGTAGATAGGTCCTCGATTGAAGGCAGGTTGGTTGTAATTGTTTTTTCTGCAGTCCTAATTATTCTCTGAAATCTGTGTCTGTCCTGTTGGGCTCTAGAACCAAACCAGACAGTTACAGAGGTGCAGATGATAGACTCAATAATTCCTCTGAAATTGTGGATATACCATTACTGGAGGTTTTTAAGAAGAAATTTATCCATAATAGTATAGAGTCTCATGCTTCAGCAGGGGTTAGACTAGAAAATCTCCAATGTCCCTTCCAACTCTGTTATTCTTAAATCTCTCCACTTAGTGTTACCAAGAGAATGGTGATAAACACTATTTGGAAACAGTATTTATAAACATTATGTAATGTACATCAGGTCTTCTGATAGCAAGATCTCATCTTATTGGCTCGTATCAAAGGAAAGACAACTTTCAAAAAGCTTCCTCTCTCATCATAACATGCAATATGAAGCAAGGTGTGGTGGGGAGAGAGGGGGCAGGGAGAGGCCAGGTGAGGCACCCCTTGATGTGAGTGACATTGAGTTGGCTATGCCCACTCAGTCATATGATCACCCAGCCATAACTACAGAACCGGTAGTAAAAAAATTGAATTTTACCACTATATAACATCATAACATAATACAATGCATTTGCTCATTAAGGACAAAAGCCATATATTCTCTGGGAAGAGAAGATAAGTCTAAGATTATTGATCTCATTTCCTTTTCAAATATCAATAGATTTAACTGTTTCATTAAAAATGAGCCCAATAATTATTTGCATGTTTCTTCTTGTTATTATACTTCAGAAGAGTTCTTGGTGAAACTTAATATAGTGATTGTATCAGAAAGTGTCCCACTGTCATTGTTACAAAATTATATCCAAGTGTAAGGCCATAATTCTTTAAAGATCAGATACATTTTTTCCCACTCTCCTTCAGGTTTATTTCCTCAATTTTTAATCCCATAACCATAGAATGAGAAAAAAACACAAGGATCATCTTGCCCAACCTGGAATGTGCAGAAAACCAATTTCCTCCATCTTTTTGTAGAATTGTTGCAAGTTTGAGAAGCAACTCATTAGTTCCAGTTTCCAGGTCATTATTAAAACTATTGAATATACTGCCCTCAAGAAAAATCCCAGCAGAAACCCACTATTAATGCTTTGCCTCCTGATATAGAGCCATGAGCCATTTGGTTAGCCAATCATTTATGGATCCATGCTATGACAGTACTATCACACTTTCACCCTGGCAATGATAATATCATGTGGAATTAAAGATTGACATAATCGTGAATAATCTTGTTAACAAACTTTTAAAGATATAAGCCTACATATGGATTTCAAATATTACCTTTTTAAAGTTTTCTGTATTGCCATTGCAAAACATTTTGTTGTTGATTATTGTCTTGTTAACTAGATAAATGTGTCTCCAATATGCAACTATATTCATAAAATTTTAACTGCTTCAGTTTTGGTATATTTAAATTTATCTTTATGCAGTGAAAAAAGTGGGATACATAGCATTAGAGAAATGTGTTTGACAGGAAACTATGAGCAGTTTGTGCCAGACTGAGAGAGAAAATTGAAGTATTAAGGAAGTCTGTAGCTACCTATTCATTTCATTCATTAATAGCATTAACTGTTTTATTGAGTTCTGATGATTTCACAGACATTATTTATATCCTTACAGGTATATTGGGGCCCTGGGCACAAGGGTGATCTGTGATAACATACCAGGACTAGTCAATAAACAGCGGCACTTGTGCCAGAGTTACCCAGATATCATGCAATCCATAGGGGAAGGAGCGAAAGAGTGGATTCGGGAATGCCAGCACCAATTCCGTCACCATCGTTGGAACTGCAGCACTTTGGACAGAGACCACACCGTTTTTGGTAGAGTCATGCTCCGAAGTAAGTCCCTTTATCAGTTTAGAGAGATAAAGCAGTATGAATTTCCCTCTTTTCCCTTCCCTTCCCTTCCCTTCCCTTCCCTTCCCTTCCCTTCCCTCCCCTTCCCTTTCCTTCCCTTCCCTTCTCCCTTTCTCTATGCATATGCATTATCTTTCTCTCTCTTCTGCTATGTGCTAAATCAATAAATAGATCATTACCTTTCTTCAATGTTGCTTTGATTTTACATTTGAAATAAAATGTGGGGATGCTGCATTGCTTTAATTTTGTTCTTCGGCACAAAAATGTAATATCAAGTGTTGTAGTAAAACAACTAGTCCCTCCTCCTCCTCCTCCTCCTCCTCCTCCACCTCCTCTTCCTCCTCCTCCTCCTCTTCCTGTTTTTTCCCACTGATAAAATTGGTTTCTGAGCTAGACTTTCTCAGAATTCTTTTCCATCAGTGTTCATCCAGATGCCTTGGATAGCCTCACAAACATGTTATGATGGGAACTACCCTTCCCTGCTTTCTTCTCTCAACATCTGTTAAAGTCTATGTCTGCAGAAGATGTAGCTCTCATCTGTTGATAAATTTGTACTCTTGAATTTTAACTGATTTAAGGCCCTGTCACACTGCCCAACGGATGCAAAATGTTAGTAAAAAGGACACAACGGACGAACAAAATGTTCCATCCGTTGTTATCCACTCTCAAAAGGGGCAAAAATTTGCATAACCGGAGCGGATAACACGGAAAGGAATGGACGGGGGGAGGACGCAGGGTGGATGGAAAACGGACGCAGAGCGGAAGCCTAGCGGATGGAAGTGGATGAGAGCGGATGGCAGATCCGCAGGGCTTCCGGGGGGCCTCAGCAAAGCAGACGCAGAACGGATGAAGTGGATGCAGAGCGGACGCCGAGCGGATGAAGCGGATGCAGAGCGGAAGCCTAGTGGATGCACAGTGAAAGCCTAACGGATGCCTAGTGTTAATTGCGCATGTGGGGAAGATCCATTGCGTCAGCCCCGCGGATATAAGGGAAGCAGCTCGGAAGCAGGTCACCATTCAGAGGAAAGACCTGCTGCCGGACGGATTGACAGCCTTGCCTATCCTGCCTGCATGCCTGCCTGCAAGCCTTGCTGCAAGCCTTGCTGCCAGTCTTGCTGTCTGCCTGCCTGCCAGCCTTGCTGCCAGCCTCCCTGCCAGCCTTGCTGTCTGCCTGCCTGCCAGCCTTGCTGCCAGCCAATCTGCCTGTCAGCCTTGCTGCCTGCCTTCCTGCCAGCCTTGGTTCATGTCTGCCTGCCAGCCTTGGTGCTTGACTCCCTGCAAGCCTTCCTGCCAGCCTTCCTTCCAGCCTTGGTGCCTGCATGCCTGCCAGCCTGCCTGCCAGCCTCCCTGTCAGCCTTCCTGCCAGCCTTGGTGCTGCCTCCCTGCCAGCCTTCCTGAAAGCCTTGGTGCCTGCCTCCCTGCAAGCCTCCCTGCCAGCTTTGCTGCCAGCCTTGGTTCCTGCCAGCCTCCCTGCCAGCCAGCAACCCCACAACCATGTGGAAGCACAGCAAGCCTCAGCCATCTGCTGCCAGCCCTTGCAAGAGGGAAAGGGCTACCATCCCACCCCCAGGCCCTCACTCTGGTTCTGCTGGGGCTTCTGCAGCACGGGCTCGCTCTTCTGGGGCTGGGGCTTCTGCTGCTTCTGCTTCTGGAAGAGCTGATGACAAGCACTCCAGCACCAGCCACGTCCACAGCACCTGGACCCTTCACCCCTGAGACTGAGTGACCAAGAGGAGTGCCAGAGACTCATTTTTGTCTTATAGCTTGTTGTTAATAAAGTCTATTTTTGATTCACAAACTTGCTTCATTTCTTTTTTTTAATAAAGTCTTGCTGGAAACTTTTAGAAATGGTTTAAGCCTTTGCATGCTTGTAGGATGGGTTAAGATAGCAGTGGGATGGGTTGAGATAGCTGTGGAATGGGCAGGGATATCTTTGGGATGGGTAATAACTGTGGGATAGATAAACCTGCAGTGCAAGCATAGTGGAACTGTATGGTCCACCCTCCCAGGTGCCACACCTTCTTAGGGATAACATTGTTCACCCTAACTGGTTTAGGTGAAATAATAACTATGAATCATAGTTAGTGTATGCAGCTTTAACTGTGAAATAGCAATTGTGGGAGTGGTTATGAAAACCATTTAAAAGTAGCAAGGCTACAGCTTGCTTTCTCTCTCTCTGGCTTTGATGATCCCTGATTACTGCTTGGAATCTAAACTGCATTGCTCGAACGGGAGAGACAACAAAGGACTGATTTGTAAGTGATCTGACATAGGATATTCTACATGGACTTTGCTAACTGAATACCCCTGAATGGACTGACTACATGGTAAATGAATATTGGACTGTTATTTAACTATGCCATAAACTTATACTGGAATAAACTATATTCTTGATAGCACAAGCGTATCTGTTATTTTTACTGTATGTTAATAAACATACAAGCTTAGCTCACTCATTTATCTGTGTGCCTATCTGACTAACGCTGCACATTCTGTTTAGCTTGTCTACCTAACCCTGGTTGGGGAACACAGGCTTAACACTGGTTATGGGCCCAGAGGCTGCAAAGTCAGTTTAACTAGGTTAAACAGATTTATGTAAAAAGTGAGAGTTTGTGTTGTTATACATTACAGTAAACAGACAGCTGTGTTTTATTAATTATATTTTTATATCCATGTAAGAAAACATGGCACAAGTCAATCTACAAAGTTTGTCCCTTATATCCAAGCTGGATGGAACAAACTATGTATCATGGTCTACAAAATGTAGTCTACTTCTACAAAGAGAAGGTCTGTGGAACATAATTGAAAATCCACCAAACGTAGAAGAATGGGATCCAGAGGATTAGGAAGACAGACTAAAGATAGAAGAATTTATGCAAAAAAATCAACAAGCCATTTGCATAATAGGGTTAACCTTACCTGATCAACAGCTTGTTTATATCCATGCAGAGAAAACGGCTTTTGGGTGTTGGCAGAAGCTGAAGAGAATTTATGTTCGAGATAGTATTGGTGCTCACATAAATCTAACACAGAAGCTTTTCAGGACGCATCTCCAAACAAATGGTGATATGCAGAGTCATTTAAAAACTATTCAAAGCATTTTCCAAGAATTACACGAGAAAGAGCTTATATTCTCTGAACAACATCAAGTTTATATAATTCTATCTTCCCTTGATGAAAGTTATGATAACTACGTAACTTCACTTGAAATTTTGCCAAAGAAAAATTTAACTTTAACTGATATAACTGGCAAATTGATCGAAGAGGCCAGAAGAAGGCATGAAAGAGATGAATTAAGGAGGGAGCAACCTCAAAAAGAAGATAATGAACCTCCTACTGCATACGCAATTAAAAAGTGTTTTAATTGTGGAGGAATAGGACATTTGGCAAGATTTTGTAAAAAGGCAAAGCGCCAGAACGCTGGCCAGAATACTAAAAATCATCAAAAGATAAATAAACATTTAGAGTTAGCCATGTATACTAACGGAGCTGTAAAAAATAATTTATGGGTGGTTGACAGTGGGGCATCCCATTGTATAACAAATGATAACAAAAATTTTATTAAAATGTCCCAGAGTAAACAGCAGATATCGTTAGCCAATGGCTGGAAACTGAAAGCTAAAGGTGAAGGTATAGCATATTATTCTTTTATAAAAGAGAATGTAAAAATGTTATATGTACCACAACTTAAGTTTAATTTAATTTCAGTTAGAATTTTGGTTATACTAGGATATGTAGTTACATTTAGGGGAGATAACTGCATAATAGAAAAAGAAGATAAGAGAATTACTGCATCTTTAAGAGGTGAATTATATATGTTAAATGATGATGGTTTAAAGGTGGCTAACACAATTTATGAAAATAAGAAACCTCATGACGAATGTATTCACTTGTTACATAGAAGGCTAGGGCATTTACATTTTAAAATGCTTAAGAAAACTGTTGAATTGTCTAAGGGAATAAGTTTGAAATCTTGTAATAAGTATTTGCAATGTAATGCCTGTAATCAAAATAAGAGCAGGGTTATACCGGCTAATAGAGTTGATGGATTTACTACTAAAGAGCCTTTAGAAGTAGTATTTGCTGATTTAATAGGTCCGAAAAAACCAAGTGTAGGAGGAGCTCGTGACATACTAAGTATAATGGACCACTATTCTAGATATGGGTTTTGCTATTTAATGAAGAGCAAAACTGAAACATATCAAAATCTATTTAATTGGCTAAAATTCGCTGAAAGAAAAACTATAAAGAAATTAGTAACTCTCATCACAGATAATGGTACAGAATTTACAAATAATAAATTTAAAAACAGACTAAGACAGTTAGGTATTCAACATAAAATGTCTGCACCATATAGGCCACAACATAATGCCTTTATAGAGAGAAGAGGCCAAACATTACAATCAATGGCACGAACTATGATGTCTGATTCAGGATTACCTGACAATTTATGGGGAGAAGCAATAATGTGTGGTAATCATATATTAAATAATGTTGTTAATTCAACAACAGGTGAATTACCATTCACACTGTGGCATGGTACAAAACCTGATTTAAGTTACATGCACACATTTGGAGCACCAGCATGAGTGCATATCCCTACACAACTTAGATACAAAGGACAGCATAGAGCTAAAAGATTGATTTTTGTAGGTTATACATCTAATCATAGATCTTATAGATTCTGGGAACCAGGTACATCTAGAGTTTAAACCAGTGCTAGTGCAAAATTCCTAGAACATGTAGGATGGAATAGATTAGAGCAAGATTTAAATAATGAAGTAATTATTGAACCCTACAAAAGGCGGAAAGATGAGATTAGCTATAAGAAGAGTCCAATTAAAGAAGAAGTCCATGAAGAGCAAATAGGACCAGAACAGGAGGAAATAGTTGATCAGGAAGAGTTACATAATCAAGAACAATTAATAGAAGAAAGTCCACCTGTAAGTCCTATAATACCTAGACGTACTACACGTGTAACTAGACCACCTGATAGGTATCAAGCAAGTATAATTTGCCAAGTAACTAAAGTTCCAACTAGTGTAGATGAACTTAGGATGTATCCTGCTAAGGATCAGGAGAATTGGCAAAAGGCAATGGAAAAAGAACTAAATTCATTAAAGGTAATGAAAGTGTATGAAGATGCCAAATTACCTCCAGGAGAAAAATCCATTGGGTGCAAATGGATATTTAAAGTAAAAACTGGAAATGATGGGACTGTTACCCATAAAGCTAGGTTAGTAGCTCAAGGATTTAATCAAACTGTATCTGATTACGATGAAGTTTTTGCGCCAAGCCTTAAAGCTACATCTTTAAGAGCAGCATTAGTGTGGGCAGCTAAGAAAAACTATGTCATTAACCATTTAGATGTAGAAACTGCTTATCTACATGCACCATTGCAGCACACTATATATTTAAGAAAACCAATTGGTATAAAAGAAAATAAAGTAAATAATAATGATTGTTGGAAACTCAAAAAGAGTCTTTACGGGTTGAAACAATCTGGGTTTGAGTGGAACCAATATATTGTGAAAGAGTTAAACAATATAGGTTTTACATCTGGTTTAGCAGATCCATGTGTGTTTAAAAGAGAAAATAATGGAACGGTGTCATTATTATTATTATTTTCTGATGATATTGCTTTAATAACTAAGACTAATAATGAAGCTAATGAGATTATATCATTATTAGCCAAAAAGATAAAAATAAAGCATTTAGGTGAAATTAATAGGTATCTAAGATTGACAATTAATAAAACAAATAATGGTTTTAAGATATCTCAAGAAAATAAAATTTGCCAATTAATTAAAACTTATAAGATGGAACTTTGTAAACCAGAAAAGACTCCAATGAGTCAAGAAGTTTGCCAAACTAATGATCAAAGTCCCAAATTTGATAAGTCCATATATCAATCTTTGATTGGTAGCTTATCATATATAAGCAATTGGTCAAGGCCAGATATAGCTTATAGTGTAAATCAGCTGGCACGTTTTAATTCAGATCCAAAAGAATGTCATTGGAAATCCTTAAAAAGAATATTGAGATATCTTAAGGGAACAATAAACCATGCATTATATATAGAACCAAAGGATGATTTGAGTCTTAGTGCTTATGCAGATGCAAGTTTTGCAACTGATATAAACACTAGAAAATCAACATCTGGGATGGCTATATTATTTGGTAAGACACTAATAGGATGGAGGTCAATCAGACAACAGCATATTAGCTTATCTACGATGGAAGCTGAATTTTCATGTCTGTCATTATTATGCACTGACTTGATTTTCTACAAACAGTTATTGTTGGACATGGGTATAACTGTAAAAGATTCCATTATGGTATATGAGGATAACCAAGCAGCTATAAAGTTTGCTACTAGTATTGCTGTAAAAACTAGATCAAAACATACTGATTTAAGATATTTGAATGTAAGAGAATCAGTGAAGAATGAACTGATAAAATTGGAATACTGCATGTCAGAAGAAAACATTGCAGACCAATTTACAAAAGCTCAAGGAGCAACTAAGTTTAAAGAAAGTTGCGAAAAATATTTTCTAAAGATGTAAATGATTCATAGTTATTATGTAACCTAAAAGGGGAAAATGTTAGGGATAACATTGTTCACCCTAACTGGTTTAGGTGAAATAATAACTATGAATCATAGTTAGTGTATGCAGCTTTAACTGTGAAATAGCAATTGTGGGAGTGGTTATGAAAACCATTTAAAAGTAGCAAGGCTACAGCTTGCTCTCTCTCTCTCTGGCTTTGATGATCCCTGATTACTGCTTGGAACCTAAACTGCATTGCTCGAACGGGAGAGACAACAAAGGACTGATTTGTAAGTGATCTGACATAGGATATTCTACATGGACTTTGCTAACTGAATACCCCTGAATGGACTGACTACATGGTAAATGAATATTGGACTGTTATTTAACTATGCCATAAACTTATACAGGAATAAAATATATTCTTGATAGCACAAGCGTATCTGTTATTTTTACTGTATGTTAATAAACATACAAGCTTAGCTCACTCATTTATCTGTGTGCCTATCTGACTAACGCTGCACATTCTGTTTAGCTTGTCTACCTAACCCTGGTTGGGGAACCCAGGCTTAACACACCTATTGCCCTTTATTATCAATAACAATATAATCAATCATCCACACATGTCAACATAAACACAACTCTTTATTAAATGCCCTGTTCATTGTAGGGCCACTCAACATACACGGCACAATCTCATCCGTGTGAAGGCTGAAGGAAGCATCCATTAAGCATCTATCATCCTGTCCTGCCACTCTATTGCTCCAGCTGGGGAGTTGCACCAGTGTCTCAGGAGGTTGCGCTGCTTCTTCACTTCACGTGAGGCTCTGTTGGGGCCTTGCACATCCTCAGTGTCTCAGGTTTCGCCCTTGCCTCCATTCCCCAGGCTCCATGTCCCCATTGCCTTGCTGGAGGTCCACGAGCCTGTTCTGCAAGACTGGGTAGCAGGTGCGCATGAGATTGTTCAGGATGCAGCAAGCTTCCACGATGTTCCTCATGGTCTCTGGGCGATGCAACATGGTGGTGAGAAGTACCTGGAACCTGTTGGCCAGGATGCCAAAGGCATTCTCCCCCACCTGCCTTGCCCTGGACAGCCTGTAGTTGAAGATCCTCTCTTCACGGGTGAGGCATCTGGAAGTGTCGGGCTTCATGAGGTAGGTTGTGAGGGAGAAGGCGTCATCCCCCACAATGAAGTAGGGCACATCTTGTGTGTCATTGGGCAGGGGTTCTGGATCTGGGAAGCCCACGATGAGGTGGCCTTCCAGCTCCTCCTTGAGGTGACTGGCATTGTATACCTGGGCATCTGAAGATGAGCCGTTGCCTGAAGCATCGATGTACATGAACTTGTAGTCAGCATCGACCATGACGAAGAGGATGATGCTGAATAAGCCCTTGTAGTTGTGATAAGAGGACTGTGAGTTGGCTGGTGCTTTGCAGGCCACGTGCTTGCCATTGATAGCTCCAATGGTGTGTGGGAAGTTCCACCTCTGATACCACTGCTCTGCAACTTTCTTCCATCCTTCTTCAGTGGAGGGGCACTGGAGGAGCTCCTCCTTGTATTCTTCGATGATGGCCTGCACCACTTCTCTGACCACAATGCTGATGGTGTTGTGTGGCACCCTCCAGCCGTACTGCATGCTCCTGTAGGTGGTCCCTGAGGCCAGGTGGCGCAGAGTGAGTGCCACCTTGAGCCCAGGTTCCAGGCTGGGCCGGAAGTTGGTGTTTGCCTTGGTCAACCTGGGTGTCAGCTGCTCCATAACTTCATCAAACATGGCTGGAGGCATCCTCATGAAGTTCTGGAATGCCCGCGTGTCTTCGTTCCTGAGCTCCACCATCAACTTGTTGTACAGTCTGTCCTCTGCTCTTCTGGTGAACCATCTTTGTACCCAGACACTTCTTGGCCGCCTCTTTTTCTTCCCGTAGTAGAGTTCACATAGCCTGTAGATGGCTTCGCACTGTTGCAGAAGGATGGTGGCTGCCAAAAGGACCGTGTTATGATCCACGGTGGACATGACTGGATGCTGTGGAAGAGGAAGAGGCAGATGAAGGCTGCAGAGGTCTGCACCACAGGGCTGCTGTTCTGAAAGTGAGATCCAGATGAGTTGCTCCCCCTTTTTATAGGCAGTATAGGTGTCCCTTTGCATCCTCTAGCATCCTCTAGGCATCCTCTCGGCATCCTCTAGACATCCTTAATATCCGAGATAGGTCCCCTCTGCAAATGTTTTTTCCGTTTTAAACACTTTGTTTCTGCTAGGCATCCGTTCTGCATCCGTTCTGCACCCGTTCCACTTCCTCCCTGCGTCCGAGCAGATGGAGTTGCGCGGATGCGCAGCAGATGCCTAGCAGATATAGAGGATGCATAACAGATGCAGAACGGATGCCTAGCGGATGCAGAACAGATGAATTGGATACATTTTCTGCACAAAAGTTTTGAGCAGCTCAAAACTTTCTGAGCGGATGAAACGTCAATAGACGGATGCTGGACGGATAGAGAGTAAGCAAAATGGAGGCAGTGAGTACATCGCGTTAACCAACAGATGGCAAGCTTTTTTGTCCATTTTACATCCTCTTTGAATCCGTTGGTGCAGTGTGACAGCGGCTTTAGAAAGCCCTCAAAGTCCTCATTAAAGGAGAAAGCCTCTCTTAATCAAAGCTTTTATAGAACAACTTGGAAATACTGATTGTTCACTCCAAACTCTTTCACTATTCGTTAAAATCACAAATCTTAAGACTTAGCTGATTCTAGTTAGAAAAGGTTGGTAATGATAGATTCAGATAGTGACTTGTTACAGTTCTTAAGGCACAACTGGCATATTTATTTAGGTTTAAATGGAAAATAAATTCACTGGAGCTGATTATGTTTTATCATGTGAAGGGCTTTTGAACTTTAAGGAAAAGTTTGCGGTACCGTGGAAATGTTGTAATGAGGAATTATTTACTCTATTTACTCAGAAGTCCTGTTATATTCAGTGACATTTACTTCCATGAAGAACTGTAACCTTCTTTTAACCAGAAATGGCCCAACTTTTTTGAAGAAACTGCTTTTCTCACTGCATAAAATACAGGATTGGCACCAAGTTTTATCACTTGTTTCCAAGCTTACAGAGTTTAAAGTTTGCCCTCTTGAAATTGTAAACAACAGAGCTTGGAGTAGTTCTTCAAGATTAAAATACAGTGTTTTCTTTATTTTGTAAATTTGATTATTTGATTGAAAGAACCTAAATTTTAATATTTGAGATCAACATAATTTTAATAATTGTACAAATTCAATTCTGAATTCTGATCCCAAGATACCTGGAATGCCTCAGGTTTGGGAAGAAAAGTAGTAGGTGCAAATTTGCTCCAATTCATTAAGTAGGTTTTTATTCATCATTTTGATTGGTGGTCCACCTTTCTACTCAGCTCAGCCCCCAAGATAACTGACAGTAATTAAAATATAGACTACAAATGAAAACTACAAACAAATGCAAACATTAAATTTAAAACTCTAGAAAGGAGCTATTCTTAAAACAGAGAACATTTTCCATTCTATTTTCTGTATGATTGAAAACAAACCAGGCAATAATGGCAACTAAAATTCTAATTGACTTAAAAAATTAACTAAAACCAGAATGAAGAGAGACAAAAAACTGATTAGAAATTTAAGAGAAGTGGAAATATGAAGGCTTGCTGTACTGCCACCAAACAAAAAGCCCATGTCACAGAGTTGATCTCCCCGTAATGGAGGAAATTAGTCAGTGTTAACATAGTTTTCTTATTTTTATTTTAGAATACACATCGGGGTCATGTGCAGGGAAAAAATCACTTCAAAACATGGAGAATGAGCATACTTTGAATTACCCTTCTTTCACATCTTGAGATTATCCTTCTCTCACGCCTGAAAAGGTGTGCACATGTGTTTTTATGTCTATGTTTTCAATTGATGAAACTTCTTGGAAGAAGCAAAAGAAGCAAAGCATCTTATTTCTCAAAAGTAGTCCAGTTGCCTTTAAAAAAAAAAAGAGTATCTTTGAGACAACTATGATCTGGATTGCCAAGAATTTCCATAGACATGTTTTTATATAGTCAAGTTTTCAATGGAAAACATGCTCCCAATCTCTTGACTTTCTGCAAAGGAGTCAAAACCTGTTTGGATAGCCATATGTGTGGGACACAGAGGCTCACAAAGCTGTGTGACTGGCTGTCCCGTGAGAAATCCCCACCCCAGTCTGTATTAACAACTGCTAAGCTCCCCATCTTGGAACTCTTCATCTTTTGTATTTTTATAACATTGTTTTATATTTTTATTTTTTTTAAAAAAAAAGTTTTTAATGCTTAATTAAAAACAGAGCAACACTTGCACCAGTGAAAATCATCCCATTTGACACAAGATGATTAAAAAAGCAGCTACTAAATCAGTTCTAAGCATTTGGGGGAAATGATGATTACCTCTCCAGTCTGAGTTATGGGATAGAATCCAACTTGACTGTCCTGATGAGGAAGGAATACTTGCTTGATAGTTTAGCAGCTTCTAATACCATCAATCATGGCAGCTGTGAAACAGATTCAGCCCCTGTCTGAGAGAATAGCATTGAAAAATCATAGAACTGTTTTCTAACAGGCTTAGTACTAAGACACACTTGAGTGTGGTCAGAGGGGGATCTGAAGCAACACATCATTTGTATGGATGACACCAAGCTAAATATGTCTAGATCAAGACAATTTGAACACACCAGGTTGGGTCGGGTGGGGTGGAAAGCATAAAAAAGATAAAAGAAGGAAAGTTTCTAAGTCCAAAAACAAAGGTATTCCCTGCTATGCTTGCAGTTTCACACTTTAGGGCAGGAGTGTCAAATTCAAGGCCTGTGGGTCAGATCCAGCCTGCAATGTGGTTGGGTCATGGGGCCATCCTGGTCTACACAGTGCAAAGAGGAAAGATCAGCCCAGTCTACCCAGTGTGAAGAAAGATCAGGCCAGCGTAGCTTCAGCCCAGTTTACCCAATGCAAAGAGAAAACATGCTAGATGTAAGCCTTCGTTTGTATATTCTAGCAATAAACTATATTACTCACAAGATTTGTTGTGAATAGGTACGTTTATTTTTGCTCGTTTTCCTTCAAACACGGCAACAATGGATATACCGGATGAAGTCAGCGCTGAGATCATTCGTCTCTCAGCGCAAGTTATCATGCAGCCCCACCCTATGCAGCAAACTAAAATCCACCCTCCCCATTAGTCCTACATACCTCCACCCTGCAATTTTAAATGCAACTAATTACCAAACAGAATGTCGTTTCAATACCCAGTTTGTGCCACAACTTCCCCAATGATTGTTTGTGTTTCGTTTCGAGTAATGAGAGGAGTTGGAGTAATAAACCTTCTCCCATCTTGTTTGCATGTTTGTGCTGATACAAGATAAGTTGAACTGGGATGGGATCTTCAAAAGTAAGAGACATTTTCCGATCAAGTTGACATATTGTAAACAGCAGGATCGGACTTTCATTCCCCAATCAAAATAATGTGTTGGAATTCACTTCAGGAGATAAACCGGTCAATTTTTTTGTTTGGGGAGTGGTGTCAAGTTGGCCACACCCACCCAGTTGATCACACCTACCCAGTCATGCCCATCTCCCCCCAAGGTCAACCAGAGTCCTGATGCAGCCCCCAATGAAATTGAGTTTGACACCCCTGCTTTAGGAGGTGTTTCCTACAATCCTTTCAAGCTTAGGCTATAGATCAACTACACCATTTCTGAATAATAATTTGCTAAGATTAGTCATATATTAGCAATTTAAAGATTGCAAAAGGTCTGCTTTTGGGGCTTATCTGGAACCTACAATGATATAGAATACAAAAACTGGGTTCCAGAATAGAGTTGTTATGGTATTGATATTTCATCTGTGCTAAAAGAGTTTCCACTGGCTGTCAATCTGCTTATTGAGTTACGTAAAAAGTGTTGCTGTTTGTACATAAATCTCTAAACAGTTCTGGGACCTAACAATTTTTCCAAGTATGTAAGTCTCTTAGGCAGTTAGGATCCTAACAGCAGTACCAAATGAGCTTTTCCATGGCAATATCTAATGCAACCTCCCCTTCAGTGCTAACACATTTTATATCCCTTTCAAAAGCTTGCTTTTTATTTCTCCAGCCATAATTCCCATAATTTCTCCTTCTCCAGCCATAATTCCCACTGAAATTTTTATTTTAAGGGGTTTTCTTCAACTTGTTTTTAATTTAGTTTTACTTGTTTAAGCCTGAAATCTCTTTTGGAATTATTGTAAACTGCTTTTGGATGTTGTATAATACAAAATAGCGCAGAAATGTTTTAACAAGTGATCCGCCTTTGAAAGAATATATGTTAATATACGTTTTTCTGATGTTTCTGCTACTAATCATAGTTAGAGTGTACCTGTATCAAAGGTCAGGGAATATTCTGTAAGGCAGCTTTTTTCAAATTTGGAAGCTTGAATTTATGTGGACTTCAACTCCCAGAATTCCCCAGGCATAACATCCAAATTAACTACCTGGATTCGGGATGCTTGGGTTGGAGAAATGGGGAGATAGCCAAATCTTCTCCAAAGAGACCTCCCTGGTTTCCCTAAAGGCAAATAAAATGCACTGTTTGCTTTGCATAAAAGTGATTGTATATAGGCTGTTCTTGCAGAATACAGTGGTATGTTTTTGATTTGCTCTTGCTTTTATAACCATTGTAAAACCAGGTGCAAATTTAGAGAAGATCTATAAAATAATAGTTAGTAGTCTGTGCTATATGGGGACTTGCCAAACAATTTAATGTTTCTGGAAAGAAGAACTCTGTCTTTCCAACCAAACATCTCCCCCTTCCCCAGTCCCAGATGTGAATGAGTTGGGATAATAGTTGCTCACTATATTCAAAGAATAGTCTAAAATCAAGCAGCTTCTACAGTGATAATAGATAAACAAGGGAAAACCTTGAAAACTGTAACACAGAACCCATGATAGTTTTTTTTTTCCATATAATGTCCCTCAGCTGTGTTCAGATTACAGTTCTGGAATTTATAAAGTTCTCCCATCCTACCAAAAGCACTGATATAGAGACAGTACAAACTGAAATATCTAAATTATCCATTCCAATGCATAAAAAACAAAATGAAAATAATATTTTAAATTGCTTGGCCAGAACATTTTTTTCCTAATTAGGACTCACACCCTTAATGTTATACTTTTGTAAGATAGTACATAGCTAAGAAGTCCATTTTTCTGGCATTGTCACCAGATGAATTTTTACAATAACTTGAGTTTAATTCTTCTTTGGTTTATTCACTTCTAATCCCTCTTTTGATCCAGAAAATATTTTAGAATATTTGCTTGGCATGCCTTAGTTTAGCTTCTCCTAGAATATGAACTGATTGTTCATTGCCAATACAAGCATTATCTCAATTATGCTTTAGTAGATGAGATAAGTATCTGTAGTGTTCCTATTATGTCATATTTTCACTTTAAAAATGTTTTCTGCAGTTAGTAGATTATCTTTTTCTGTTCTTGCTACCCAAGAGCCTTTTACTTGGAACTGTTAGGAACTGAACATGGATGGGAAAGGCTTTATTTTTCAAATATGTATTCTATTGTTGAGATAGATATATCTTCCAAAGGATTGATTGAATCATCTGTTATTCTCTCAACACATCTCTTAACATCTCTTATTTTGGCATGTAAAGATAAAGCATGCATGTATCCATAGTTCCACTGATTTCTAACCATTCAGTTATTAGGCGGATTAAAAATACAATAAGATCCCCAAACAATATACAAACTTATGTGCTCTTTTCAAAACCATCTAGCTGTTTCCTGACTCACTCATGTTTATTTCTTTTATCTATATGGCAGGTAGTAGAGAAGCAGCCTTTGTCTACGCAATCTCCTCAGCTGGAGTTGTATATGCCATCACCCGGGCCTGCAGCCAAGGCGAGCTGAAAGCCTGCAACTGTGACCCCCATAAGCGGGGCCGCTCAAAGGATGACAGAGGGGACTTTGACTGGGGGGGCTGCAGTGACAACATCAATTACGGCATAAAGTTTGCAAAGGACTTTGTGGATGCTAAAGAGAAAACAGTGAAAGATGCTCGTGCTTTAATGAATCTGCATAACAATCGTTGTGGCAGAACGGTTAGTAATGCCAACCTTAGATTGGAGGGAAGCAATTTTTGCAGGATAGGGGTACAATATAAATGAATGAATGAATGAATATAGAAAGAGGGGGGCACCTAAAAGCTACAAAAGGTTTGACTGATGGTATGTCAGCATCATTGGCAGATGGATTGGGCTGAACTTTTTTAATTTGATGGGTTTAAAATGAATAATTGGAACACTGAAATTTGTGGGAAAGGTGAAAACGAAACAAAAGAAAGCCCCCATAATAATTTTACTGCTAAAACCGACGAGCACAATGTGAAGATAATATGGTAATATATTTTGAGAGATGAACCAATTGTCCAATGCAATCTTAGGGTTATATAACCATTCGTATTATTATCTTATGCTTTGTACCATTTTATAATCAACCTGAAAACTTTTTAGACAAGAAATAACAGCATCACCAACTTCACAAAAGCCTAGGAATTTGTTAGGAACTGGGACTTTGAACCCTCTTCAAGTTCTTAGCCACATTCAAGGAATGTGCACTTCACTTTGATTAAATGTTCAGATCTTTGATTAAAGGTCTGGTACTATCGATGTCTAAATAGAATATAAATAAAACAGGGAAAGAGAAAGAGGCAGCTCAAGGCAACAACTGAGCTTTCTAATCTTCCCCCCTCTGTCTCTCTCTCTCACACACACACACCAAATAAGAAGTTTGTAGCACCAATAGCTGCTACTTCAGTAAAACCAGCATAAGATATTTATTTTATACTGAAATTCTTATATTTTTTTTAAAAAAATCTCTTTTTATTCAAATACTGATAGATACACCTTCCAGCAGAAGCATTTTTGTGAGGTTACCAAAGGCCACTTCTATTTTTTTTCAATTAAAATGATTCTCAGCTCTAATTGACCAGATAAAGATATATCACAAAAGAGCAGGTTTAAGTATTGTTCATAGGTCTGGAAGGTCATTATTGTAACCAGCAAAATCTAAGTAGAAATATCCAATCTAAGAAATAAAGCAGTATCTCTCAGAAACAGAAGCAGCCTTTCTGAGTATTATTAAAGCAATTTTTGTCCTTAGATCTGTTACTAAACCTTCTATTTCAGGCTGTGAAGCGTTTCCTGAAACTAGAATGCAAATGTCATGGTGTCAGTGGTTCCTGTACCTTAAGGACTTGCTGGCTGGCAATGTCAGACTTCCGCAAAACGGGAGATTATCTTCGGAAAAAATATAATGGTGCCATCCAAGTGACTATGAACCAAGATGGCTCTGGATTTACTGTGGCCAATAAGAACTTCCGGAAGCCCACAAAAACTGACCTTGTATATTTTGAGAACTCTCCTGATTATTGTGTGATGGATAAATCTGCAGGTAAAACAATATTTTGTAATTTTGATTACATTGGTCTTCCCCAGTTTTAGCACTTACCTTTCAGAAGGGCAGATTTCGACTCCTCATATTTTCAGCATTGATCACGATGGTAGGGGAATTCTTGAAATTAAGATTCATACATCTGGAGATTATCCCATTTAGGAAAGGATAATTTGGACACTAACCTAGTAGGAAGGATTTCTTGTCTTCAGAATTCCTAGCTGCATGAAAATTCCCATGGAAATTAGCATCTGAAGTGTGTATATCAAAAAATTCCAATTCCACTTCCAGTTAATGTTGAATTATGAGGAAAAATTATACTTTCAAAATGTGGTTGAAAGAGTAAAATTGATATCATTCTGTTGCTCCTGCTACATGATCATGTTACCAATATCACTCACCAATATTTCTTATTTCACACCTTGCTTGAGGCAGGAAATTATACATTCACTTATGTATGTATAATTGTTGTTAGAAATTATAATTAGAAATAATTAGAAAGTATTCAGGCCAGATTTTCAGCAAACCTAATTGTATTACTACTAATTTAAGTGAATTTCTAGAATTTGCTCTTATAAATTATATAAAAAATGAATTCCATAATTCATTTCAAAAAGTGACTTCAATTCTATATTTCCCAAGATCCAATGGCATGCAATCTTGAATAAAACTATTCTTCTTCTCTTACAGGTTCACTAGGAACTGCTGGTCGTGTGTGCAACAAGGTATCACGTGGCACTGATGGATGTGAAGTCATGTGTTGTGGCAGAGGTTATGATACTACTCAAGTAACTCGAGTCACTAAATGCGAGTGCAAATTCCATTGGTGTTGCGCTGTTCGCTGCAAAGAATGTGAAGACACCATAGATATTCATACGTGTAAAGCACCAAAGCGTGCAGAATGGATTGATCAAACTTGAGACAGTGCTGGACAGATCCAGAAAAGGAAAGGAAAGCTGGTGCTGTGCCACCTGTAGGCCTGAGAATTCTGGGAATTATCATTCAACTGCATTGCATTTATTTAACTCATTCTGAAAAACAAAGGGTCATTAGTGGGATACTTTGCTCATCAAGCAGATTTTCATATCTCTACTTAAAAAAAAAAAATTAGCAAATGACAATGAACTATGCAGCTTTCTCTACTTGGTATTACTGTTCCAAAATGGGAAAGTGAAGTTGATGATAAACATTAGACACTAAGAATCAGGCTGTGATTTAGTGCCTCATTCTAAAAAAAAGTTTATACAGTAAACTATAAATACCATATGCACCCAAAAGTAGGAGAAAACAACCACAGTTGTTATCCAACCCGGAATAAACACATTATTTTCATCTTTCAAACAGAGGTCACCATTATGGACACCAGCTGAAAAAGAGCAACTTTGTATAAAAGGACTTTCATTATATTCCCTCTCCAACTGAAATTAAACTATGGAAATATAAAATTGTTTTTTTAAAAAAATCAATTCTACAGAGAGGACAGAATAAAAAGGGTTGAAAGAAAGTTGATAGTATGTGTATGTGTCTGGACAAGATGTAGGTTCTAAAAGAAGCTAACATAACATTTGTTTAAAATAAATCTACTTATTATATGCATTGCTTTAAATACTTCAGATAAACAGCATACAAAAGTATTATGAGAAAAATATTCTCTTGGATTTGGTGAATTTCTGCACTTATGTTCATTCATGGCTAATTGGGTAAGTGATAGATAAGTCTAGTTCTTCATTATTGTTTCAACTCTGTGAACTGTGTTTTTTTAACCACTGAATCAAAGCAACATTCTTGAGAAATAGGACATCATTATAACTTCAAGATAATGACAAATATCTTCAATCATGGTTTTTATAATCTCTTTTCTTTTTGTCGCCATGTCTCATTGTGGCCATTCTGATATTCTACCTTTTCCTACAGCCTGACAAGCTGTGTTTGGGCCTTCATTAAGCTTATCATGTACAACCATAATCATATCCTCAGCTTTCTTTTGCTTCTAGGACCTTTGGAATGGAATTTAAAAAATCAGCTCAGATTAAACCTCTGATCCTGTGACCATCCCAGGTTGAATCCTACAAAAAAAAAAAATCATTCTCCAACATTATTACTTTGGATATCTCACAAAAGCACATAAAAAACCAAATATATTCTGATTATCTTTGGACCAGCTGATCCAGAATTCAGCAGCATGCAGTCCCACAGTTCATCCAAGTAACACCACCACTGCATGAGATGTACTGACTTCTAGTTGCTTTCTGGTTATCATTTTTAAAGTCCTACATGACACAAGTCAAGGTTATTTGTGGGACCACGTCTCCTTGAGGGTATTTGCCTACTCTATTAAGTTAGATAGGTGGGCACAATCCAGATCACCTCTCTTAAATATTGCCACTTGATGGGACCTTGGAACTGCACCTTCTCAGAAGCTGCCTAGCCCCTTGGAATACCCTCCCACTTGAGATCTGAGGGATCTCTTCCCTTTTAGCTTTCTGGAGGACTTTCAAAGACCCGGCTCTTCCTCCAGTCATTGTAGTAGGATAGGGTTGATCTGTTGAGACATTTAGTCTGCCACTGATGGGGGAGGGTATCTTTCTTTTTAACTACATCTTATGGATTGTTGTAAGTTACCTAGAGTCATTGTATGAGCTAGGCAAGCACATAAGTCCTGTAAATAAATAAATAAACACTACTCTATGGCCAGATTTGACTCCATTGGGTCTAGCTAATGACTTATGTCCTATAAATAATGATCATTCAGATGACACAAGAGTTTCTATCCAGTCTTCTGCCCATCCAACATGTAAGATAAGGGTATGCACTGATAAAAATTATTTGTTTGGAAATTATTAAAGCCTTTAGCTATAAAATATTTATGAAAGAAACTATACTTACTTCAACATTTACAGGGACATTGAAGTTAGTTAAAAGTTTTGTTATATATTTACCCAGGCAGGACACAATAGAGCCACAGTCAGACTAAATGAATCTGTGTATCTCTGTTAAGAAGCAAGTTCCGATGGGAATTATTCCTTAGTAAAATTTATACAATATTTATATCTTACTTCAGGTAACATAATATTAGATAGTGCTGATAACATTTGATGATGCAAAATACTCAACAATTTTTAAAATGTTCCAGTTTTAATTTACAGCATTTCCAACCAGGTCTACAAAAGGCAATTGAAACCCTCGAGAGGAACTGCCTATTATGATGAGCCATGGACTAGATAGGCCTGTCATGTAGCAGAGGCTAAGACTGTTTTCTAATTCCCTGCTTTCAAATGGCTGCTTTTTCTCAGAAGCAGCAGGATTGGAGATAATAGCTTTATGGAAGCAAAACAATTCAGAATTTAGAGAAAAGTTTGTCACCTGCCTGGGAACAGTATCTAAAATCAACAGTGGATTGACCTTAATGAAAATTATTGGCACTGTTAACTACTCTGGTATTCTGCTTGGTAAAGAAAATCCTATGCTTATAGTCTCATGTTTTAATCTGAAAAGAAGCTTTCCCATCTTCTGGCAGATATTTTATATATGTATTTTTAGGAGGCATAAAGGTAAAAGTTTGTACTTTTCAGGGAGCTGCAGCAGCGGTTGCTGTTCTGGCTGTTCAGATTGAAAACAACACAATCATTTTGGTAAATTCTTGCCAGCTGAGAATGATTAAACCACAGGCTTCCTATATGCCACTCACCTTTTAAATCTCTTTTTTTAACAATTAGGAAAAGAGATCATCATTATATCATCTCTTATGAAATAGTCTACTGAAAGGTTGCCAAAGCTACTGTGTGCCTGAAAAGGGATGCTCAAAAGAATGGAATAGGTCTAAGAAATGTTAAGATGAAATGACACACAGGTTTCCACTATATATTAGAGAAAATAGCAGAAGACCTAAGAATATCATTCTTTGCTTCCATAGCAACAAGCAGCTCAACTTTGAAAATGTCCTATCATTCCAAGGTCATAATTCATATTCTTTTATAGCATTGTATTGGAATAGTTCGATATTCGCTTATGAAAGCTTTGATTATTAAACTGCATTGCAGGCAACATGAACAAGATGTAATTTGGGGTATTAAAAAAAAGAAGAAAGTATCAGTCTTGCATTTTTACATTCAAAGGCTTTCTCACATTTATATTCACTCAGAGTAATACCGCCTTTAAAATTCCTTGGCCCATTTTTATCATGTTTTTCACTGTAATCTGTAACACATTTTCTGAATTCCATAGTTGATATTTCAAAACTCTTCTTCACCTGTCCTGGTTATCTTTGCTTGGCCTACATAATAATATTTTATTTTTATCCTATTTTCCCCACAACAAACAACTCTGTGAGAAGAGTTGCGCTAAGAGAGAGTAACTGGCCCAAAGTCAGCCAGCCAACTTTCACAACTAAGGTGGGACTAGAATTCATGGTCTCCTGGTATAGAGGTACTTCTTTAGAACATTCTAAAATATTTTATATACATTATCTCAGGCATCCTTATAATTAAGAATGTAAGATAGAACAATGTTATTATTATTATTTTTTTATAAATTTTTTATTGATTTTCAATAAACAAACATACACAAACAAAACACAAAACATAAAACTTCTTTTTGGAAAGCGGCTTAGTCCCAGGTTACATCTTTTTGTACAGACATAAATTTGAATTCATGTTCATTTTTTATCCCATTTCATATCTTATTGAGCATTCTACATTTTCTATATAGCTTCTCCCCTCTTTTCTCTCTTAATTCTATTTTATTTATTTCATCTCAATTTAAATCATTATCCATATATCTTTTGTCTGTTCTATTTCTATTTTCTACTATATTTTCTCATTAACACAAAATTTCTTCTGTAATCACTGATTGAAGTATGACGCCTTTAAATCTTTAAATCTAAATTTAACACTTAAAATTATATATACTTTTCATTCTGATTCTGCTTAGTACATTCTAAAGCTACAAACTATATTATAAAATAAAAAAGAGTAATAAGTTTATAATATAATTAAAACAATAATCCATAGCAAATTAAGCTCTATTATTAAATCCAGTTTTCTAACATTATTTCAAATATAAATACAATACAATCTTATGTACTTTTGCAGAATCTCTTTTTTAATCATATTTTTACCCACTATCTCTGAATAAATCTTGTTTCTTTACATCTTGTTTTAAACCTTTGTAACTTCTCTTCCCTTTTTCCCTTCCTTTCTTCTCCAATCCCACCTTTTTACCCCCTTGTCTCTTAATCTCCACCTTCTTAATCTCCACCTTCTTCTGTATTTCTCTTTTCTGTTGCTTTCTGACATTGTATTGATTTTTCACCTTATTTTTCCCTTTTTTGGTTGTTTTTTAAATCTTAAATTCTCCATTCTATTTCCCCTCTTTCCTTTTTCTTCCCCAGCTAAAGTTGTTTGTTCATTAAAGATGGCTTTTTCTTCATCCCAGTCTTCTTGTTCTTGTAGTTACTGGTAGGTAGAAATCGCCATTTCTAAAAAATGGAAAACAGATCCAGAAGAGCCCTTCCCTTCTTGTTCCTCTCCTTTTAACTTTTTAAATTCAATTTTCAGTTCATCAACAAGCAGTGCCATTGTGAAAAGTTTTTTTATACAACCCAAATGTTTTTAGTCTTTCAAATAATGATTTCCAAAAGTCCCAGAGTCACCAAGCAATCCACACACAGACTGTTTCATTTCACACTTTCCTCTTTTTGTACTTTCTCTTCCTGGGGTTATAGTTCAGTTACAAAGCTCCAATTAAAATATATCTTTTAGAAGTCTTACAATTTAGCTCTGTTCTTATAAATTCGAAGCAGCCTCCTCCAACAAAATATTAATTCTTTTCCTCTCCCTTCCCACTTATAGCAAATAAGTTTTTTTTTTTCCCAATGCTCAGAAATCTTTATTGCCCCCTGGCTTTAATTTTTAGGATTACCTGCTGATGCCAAAATGGGGTTTTCCGATTTCTCCATTCATTTGCTATCACCATAAAGAAGGAGAGTGAGAAAAAAAAAACTTTCCCTTTTTACTTTCATTCGCCACTTTTTCCGTCTTCATTGGGAATGATGTATCTTTAATGAAACTTAAATTCCAGGGTATTTAAATGTTACTTATTATCCCAGTTAGCCAAAAACTTTCACTTTCTCAGCTTCCTCCTGCACATTTTTATCCGGATGAAAGCTTCTTTGTGGCGGCCATTGCTGACCATCGCTCCACCACTTTCAGAAAAGGGAGTTAAGCCAGCTGAAGAGGGGGGTTGCAATTCCCCCAGACCCCTGCTGGATCTCCCCTATCTTCAGTTACCTCTACGGGGTAACCATAGCCCCCAAATCCAGCTGGATTGGGGGCACTCCAGCAGCAAATGCAGCAGAAACCGCACACAATCACGGATTCCTGCCACCGCCAAAGCCTTGCAAACCCTGAACAATGTTATTATTTAAACAGCAGCTTAAGAAGAAGTTGAAGCTGAGCGACTGTAATTGGATAAACCATTGCAGAAAGTTCTGTATCATTAAAAGAACAGAAAAAGGATATAAATCTAAATTTAAAGAACAATTTAAAGAACATATACTGCTTGGTTAATCTGGTGTTTTATAAAATTTGGGATTCAAATTAACAACTGGTTCATGATGGCCAACCTGACCCTGGACGAAGTGGTTGTTAAATCCCCCCCTGCTATCAAAGTGGATCCTGGGATCAAAGTGGATCCTGCTATCAAAGTGGTTCACTGTACTGCATGGAAAGAGGAGGAGCAGGGAGAAGAAAGAGTGAAAGCAGTCTTCTCCATCCCTCATGCTGGCCTCTCTGTTGCCCATTCCTCCATTGCAATGCACCACAGCACTCAGGATCCACTTTGATAGTGGGGTGGGTGAGTGGGTAATGTAACAACCAGTTCACCTGAACTGGTGCGAACCAGATGAATTTGGTTTTAAGAAACTTTGGAAAAACTCATAGTTTTCACAGCTTTAAAAGTATTCATTAAATCTATTTGATGTGTATGTCTAATTAATTTAAGTATTTGAAATTAAATTTGTTCTTATGTATTAAAATTATATTCTTTATCCCTTGTATGAGCTTTTACTTGTTCTTTTTTATTTAAAAAAAAACAAGAGGAGCTGATAAGTTGATAATAAAACAAAAGCAAAATTGCTGCACAAAAATCTTTCTGGCATCCAACACTCAATTTCAGACACTGCTTTAAAATGAGAAATTACTCTGCTGCATTCTCATAAACCTTCATATTGTCTTCGAATATATAAATGCATATTTGTTTCTTTGGTGTAATTGCTTTGATGCTGAACAATTCATCCATGTTATTTGTTTGTTTGTTTATTATTTACTTACTTACTTAAACTTACTTATTTGTTACACTTGTACACCACCCATCTTGCCTGCCTAGAGATGACTCTGGGTGGCTTGGAAACATTAAAAGCCACTGAAACATGAAATCAGTAATCCATACACACACGTAAAAAACACTTGTTCTAATCAACTATGTAAGTAAGAAACCTGGGAAAAATATAAGCTTATTGAGAGTATTACTATTTCTAGAATACTTTTGACCTTAGAGAATTTTTAGATCATCTTTTACATTCTATTTTGAAATTGCAATTCTAGGACTTCTGGAAATGGCTACAGGATGACTCTGAAATTAGTCAAATGCTCCATTTGGCCTATAGGTTGGACTGGATGCTGGCAAGTTCAATCGTAGAATTTGAGCCTGCATGTAAAATACGGCTAGTCTTTTGAAATACCGTGTTTCTCACAAAATAAGGCCAGGACTTTTTTTTTTTTTAACCCCCCCAAAAATGGCTAGGCCATTTGCTTGCAGACAGCTACTAGTTCTGCTTAAGGCTGAGACTGAGGTGCTTCTTGTGAAGGTTCAGTCTATGGAGCCTTGGACAGGTAATAGAAGAACTTTGCATAACACTTGCTGTACCAATGACTGAAATTCCTGCAATCATCCAGAAAGCGTTATACAAATACCCAGATTTAACTCTCCTATCTTCTGGTTCAAATTTATGTTAAATCTGGATAAAATGCAGCCAAGTGCCCTCATCCTTCCAAATGAGGCTGCTAGCCCACCAGCTTCTAAATGGCATTATTGGAATTTTTGTAGGTGAAAGGGGACAGGTTGAATTTGGTCCAGAGACTTTCAAACCTGCCCTAAAAGACATGTTCGTCAGCATGGAGATCTAATCTATTGGAAAGAACTCCCTTAGTTTGTCTTTATTTTATTGCCTACCTGCCATCAATTAAGAATTTAAGCCTCCCTCCACAACAGAGCAAGGCTTTCTTCTCCCCTAGAGGGAAGTGTTGACTCAGTGCTGTAAAAGTTAAAACTGTTGAGGAGGAATGAGGATAGCTGAGAAAACACCTTCTCTTTGCAACTATTGGGTAGATCCTTTTGTCTAGAATGCTGGGCCTTGTACCTCTTCAAGATGACCTGATAAATAACAAGGCACGACCTGGAGATGTGGGGGGGAGTGGGGGAAGCGAGTGTGTGTTAGTTTTGATTTACCTTAAATATTAGTCCAGGAATATTTCTTGACTTTGTATAACTATGAATTTATACATAAATTTTGAAGCTTATTACTAAAGATAACTGGGAACAAAGCAAAGATGTTACCCAGATATTCATGGGAACTGGCTTTTAACTTATTCATTTATTTGTTTGTTTGCTGCCTAGAGGGGAAGATGGCATTGCCCCTACCATCCATGCAAAGATCTAAGTAAGAGGAGTATCCTCCCTTCCACAGCTTGAAGCACATTGGGCCTGCTGGGCCTGCTTCCCATATGTTCTTGTATTCGATCAAGAATGGGTTGCAGCTTGATTGAGACAACACTCCAGAAACTGTCTTGAAGGTGTCACCATTTGATCCACAGCTATTAAGAATCAATTACAGTATTAAAAAGTAACATGATTAGGGTTATATTGCACATGCTGGATCACAACACTGTAGTCAAGTATATTACAAAATATAATTTTATAAGCTAGATGTTTAGATATTTCCTGCATTACAAATGTAGTGTGCATAGAATCCTGCCATCTTCCATATAGATAGCAATTCCTTTGAAAGTAAAAGGAAGCATCATGAGTCTATCAGGAATAAAAAAAAAAACTTTTTCCAAGTTGCAATGTTCTAAATCCCCAAATAGAAAAAGTTCCTATTTTCACTGTAACTATTGTAACATTCGTATAAACTTCTAAGAAAATTGTTGAACACCTCAAGACTAGGATATAACCCTGAGGTAATTCTGTCCAAACATCTCTCCATGTTGATATAATGATAATTCTGAGGTATTAAGAAAAACAAGAATCCTCACCAGGAGGAAGTCATTTTATCCCATTGTTTCAGAAAAGTGTGACAAAATGACACTTTTTGTAATTGTTGCAATGTTTCCTATGAAGCAGAGCTGGTTCCGAGCTGGTTAATCTAGCCAGAAACCAAATGACCCAAAAACATAAAAGAGCAAGCACCCATCTCAAATTGCTCTGTTACAAGTATATGGAAGGAACCTCAGAGCAAGTCAATGTAACACAAAATAAACTAGATGTACTTTAATCTTAATGACAGTTACTTAAACCAACCTCCCTCTTTTTGGTCTTCTCCAATTGCTGGAAAATGTGGATGGAGGGGGGGCTTTCCAAGATAGGGAAGGCTATTTTAAACTATTTTAAACTGTTAGATGAGACAGTCAAAATTTTCTTTCTATTTTGGTAACTGTAATAATTGGAGCTTTCTACGTGCTTTTTTTACATAATTTATCTACTACACTCATTTTTCCACTGAATGTGCACATTTCTCTCTTAAAAAGCAGATGTTTTCTATCTAGAGCTGCTTTTAAAAAGGGATGAGTCTTGTCGGGGATTCTCTGTTCTACTCAGATGGCCTTCCTAAATTATGCCTATTAAGTATCTAAAACAGAAGATCATGTTCTAATAATCTTCACTTTTTACATGTCTGATATAAACAGCCAGTGGGGGGAGACTAATTGATTTAAGGATGGATCACAAAAAAATGGGACAGAGCCCTTGGAGAATGAATTATGCCAGGTCTATTAGAAATATACACCTTCTAGGTAATTTAGCATGCAGGTGCAAGTTTTCAGAATGTAGCATGAATGAAATTAAATGTTAGTCACAGCCCCAACTATTCTTGGTAATATGCCACCTTTATACCATTAGTTTGATAGCAATGAAGAAGTACAGATAGTTCTTCATTTACAATCACAATTGGATTTGGAACTTCATCATAAGTCATTGCGGTCATAAGTTGAGTCAGACACAATTTTATGACATTTTTTTATGAAGGTCATTACAAGTGTTAAGAAATCAAGCTTCCCAAATGGGCAGTTTTGCCACAAATCAGCTGAAAAATGTTGCAAATCATGATCATATGACTGTTGATGCTGCAACAGTCATAAATGTGAGCTGTTTGCCAAACAACCAAACTGAGATCACATGAGGTTGGTACCATGGTCATAGCTGCACATCAAGTTGTAAATCATTGTTGCCAAGACTGTCAAACTTTGAACCATCATTAAATTAACAGTCATAAGTTGAGGACTACCTCTATCGGCAAAATGAATTTATCTCACGTTTATTACTTAATAAGTAATTCAAGGTGAATTACTTGCATAATAATTACTTGCATAATAATTATAACATGCATAATAATTCTTTTGGCTGTTTTTCCCACAGCAATAACCCTATGCCTTTTACAGAGTGATACATAGAAATTGGTATATGAATGATTTTGCAGCCCTGTATTTATTGTCAGCAAAAGCATCCGTTATTACATAAGGTAAAGACTTTTTAAAATGGTGAACTTCTATCTTCAAAATTGTGCATAAGCTACAGGTAGCCCTTGATTTACTACCACAATTGAGTCCAAAATTTATGTTAACTGAGTTGTCAAATGAGTTTTGTCTCATTTTATGACTTTTTTGTCACAGTTGTAAAATGAATCATTGCAATTGATAATTTAGTAACCTGGATGTTAAGGGAATCTTGTTCCCCCATTGACTTTGCTTGTCAGACAGTCACAAAAGGTGATCACATGATCCCGGGACATTACAACCATCATAAATATGAGCCAGTTGCCAAGCACCTGAATTTTGATCACATGATTATGGGGATGCTGCAAAAGCCGTAACAATGAAAAAAGGTTCTAAGTCACATTTTTTTTTAAAATAAAGTTTTATTTGGGTTTTCACACATATAAAATACAAGTAAAACATCTTTTCTGAAAATAACATGGTCCCAGCTTGAACTTCTTTATACAGAAACAAACTCAATTTCATGCTCATTTTTGTGTTCTATTCCATATCTTATACTATTCTACATTTTCTATATAGTTTTTCCCCTCTTTTGATTTTCTCGATTTTAATTTGATTATCTCATCTCAATTCAAATCATTATATTTATACTTTTGTCTGTTCTGTTTCAATTTCATATTATCTTTTCTCATAAAACAAGTTTTCTCCTGTACTTACTAATTGGAGTATGACACCTTTGTATCTTTTAATTACATCCATTCAACTCTGAGTTAAACTTCAATAAATACCTTAAGGTTATGACCTTCAATATAATACATAATGCATAACTTCCAATCGAATTCTGCTTGATGCATTCTTATAATACACACTTATATTCTTTAAAAAACAACATATTGTAAATATATGTAATTATAAACCCTCATTCCGTTCCAGTTCAGTTCTATCATTAATAATCATTAAAATCTTAACATCTTTAACACTTCTTTTCAATTAAATATCATACTTCCTTAAAAACACATATAATCTCTATCATTAATTTTTCCCTTATTTCTCTTCACATGTTTTATAAATCATTAAATATACATTTTATTACATTTATTTATTGACAAGCATTCCACTGAATTACGATAGTTATTTTATCAGACATTTTAATCATACATTGTTTCATATTTTCTAAAATTATTTCTGTTTCTAATATAACCATACTATCTTATGTATCTTTGCAGAGTACCTTTTTCCATTAAGTTTTCACCCAATATCTCTAAATAGGCTCTGTTTCTCTGTATTTTGTTTCTGTCCTTTATGACTTCTTTTCTTTTCTTTCTTCCCTCTCATCTTCTCCTTCCCCTTTTTACCCTCTTGTCTCTCTAGTTCTAATTCTCTCTTCTGCCATTTCCTTCTTCTGTTGCTTTCTGATTTTATACTTTTCACTCTTTTTTTTGTTTTTTGGAGTTGTTTTTCCCAATCTTAAACTTTCCATTCTCTTTCCCCCCTTTCCTTTTTTTCCCCCATCTAAGATTACTTGTTCATTCAAGATGGCTTCTTCTTTGTCGCAATCTTCTTGTTCTGCAGGCATTTCTTGCTGTTTCTCATAATTCCAAAAACTGAAATATGAAGCCAAAAAACCTCTCCCTTCTTGTGCATCTTCTTTGTACTTTTTAAATACCATTTTCAGTTCTTCGAAAAGTGGAGCCATTTTAAACAGTTTTAAACAACCACCCGATTGATTTTAGTCATTCAAAACAATAACCAAGAATCCAGAAATCATCAAGTAATCCAGATAGTCCCAAGTTATGTCTTCTTATTTCTTTTTCGACTTTCTCTTCTTGGGGTTTTTGTTGCTATATTTCAGTTAGAATGTATCTTTTGGAAGTCTTGTTGAGATTTTACTGTAAATTCCTTTTAATTCCAGGCAGTCTCCTCCCTTCCAGGTCCTGCCCTTTTATTCTTCCTCTCTCCTTTCCTGTTTTCAAAAGATTTTAATTGCCTATTGATGTCAAAGTGAATTTTTTTCCAATTTCTTACTTAAGTCTCTTAGCTGTCAGTATAGGAAAAGGAGAAAAACCCCCAAATCTTTTCCCTTTTCTCTCTCCTTCGCAGCTTAATAATCTTAGGGAACAATGTTATTGTTTTTTAATAGTTTCAATTCCAGGGTACCTTATTTGTTGCTTTTGCTGTTTGAGCCAGTCAACCAATACTTTCTCCTCTTATCTTCCTCCTGCACATTCTTTTCCGGTCGAGTTTTTCTTTGTGGTGGCCATTTCTGATAACAGCTGCAACCACCTTCGGGAAAGGGAGTAATGGCCAGCTGAGGAGGAGAGATGCGGCTCTCCTCAACCCTGCTGGCAGTCTCCCTCCTCTTCACCACCTCTATGGGGTGGCTTAGCCCCGAAGCCAGCCGGCTCGGGGCGCTCCAGCGGTGAGCAAGGATCGAAACCTCACAGAGACGAGGTTTCAGTCTGTCGCTGAAGAAGCTCAAACCGGAAGCCTCTAAGTCACATTTTTTAATGCCGTTGTAACTTTGAAGGGTCACTAAATGGATTGTGGTAAGTTGATTCTGTTCTGAAGGATGCTTTCCACTAATTAGCTTTGACAAGAAAAAGCCTTGCCATTTGTTTGTCAAGGCTGCCAAAAACCCAGAGATAAGAATTAATTTACAAAATTCTCCAAACTCAAACTAAGATGTCCACTAGTTGAGTTTCAGAGCTTCTTTGCTATCTGCAAAGCACACTTTTCCAAACCTAGCTTTTATCCTCTTGAGGCTATTACCTTGCAGCCTTAATCCCGAGTCGCCTGCACTGCTGTAATTGTTCTTTCCTCTGAGTAATCCTTTGTGCATATGCACTTGGTATAGGCTCCTCGTGAACCTCCTCATCACTGCTGCTAGCCTCCACAATCTTTGAAGGCAGCAATCCACTCCCTGATAGTCCTGGCCCTCATCAGAGTCATCTCTCTCTCCTCAGCCATCTGCACCTGCTGCTGGCTAACCACAACAATCACTCAGAATGTTAACTATTCCATGAAGATAATGATTATTCCTCGTTGGGATGTTTGATCGATTTCCTATGTTTGCACAGTCAAATGTCTTTCATAAAGTGAGGATTTTGTTTTGGGGCTTTGATAAACTTTTCCAAACATTCCATTTGGCTTTCCTCAAGTAGGCCAAAAATTATTTTCCATTTGCTCTTTAGTATTCGACTTTAGATACAGAATTTCTTGTTTTCATCAACTGGCTCTGCTATGAATCGAAGAATAACATAGCACAGAGGGCATCTCTATGTGAAAATGGAAACAACCCTACCAGAATTGTTATCATGGATTTGTGTCTATTGTGACATGTGAAAAAGTCTTCAGCTTCTGCCCAAATAAAACTGCCAATTCTCTTGTAGTTTTTCTTCTACACAGAAGTAATGCTAACTCACACATCCTAACAGCCACTAATTTTCCTCTTGAGGAGAGTAAGCTACATACCATGAAAAGAGGTGACTACTGGTCTGCCTCCCTGGGGGCAATTTATGAGAATGTTTGAACAAATATTTGTGTAGCCTGCCATGACCTGTGTGCGAGAGGATTTTTTTGAACCTAGTCTTCAAGTGCATTATTACTGCACAGGAGACCAGCCAGGGTGACCCAGACAGCCATACCATAGCCAGGGGCAATGACTAGTAAGGAAAGAGTGGGAAAAGGTTGTTGCTTTTGCTCTTGGCTGATGATTCATGGAGAATGGGACTGTTGTTCTGTTGGTTGTATACTGATGCCAGCCTGTAACTAGACTGAAAGGAAAAACATGGAAATTCAGTGTAAGATCCCAGCTCATGAAAAAGTCCAACAGAAGATTCAGATCAGCGAGAGAAAAAATGCATTACTGCACATTGAAGTTGCAGTATATAGTTTATAAAAAGGATATAAAAGAAGAGAATACCCTCCTACTTTATAAAAGCTAAAGGTCCAGTTATGCCCAACTCTAATGGGCATTGCTTATCTCTATTTCATAGCTGAGGAAGCCAGCATTGTCCGAAGAGTTTTGTGTGGTCATGTGGCCAGCATGACTATATGCCAACACTGTTCCCTTCCCACCAAAGTTGTATCTATTACTCTCCTAACATTTGCATGCTTTCAAACTGCTAGGTGAGCAGGAACTAGGGCAAGTAATGGAAGATATGACCATCGCACAGTGCTCAAGTTTTGTTGAACCCAAGCTGACAAGGTCAGCATCTTTAACTGCTGAGCCACTGTGTCCTAGTTCTGCTTTATAGCAAAGATCAAATGTATAAGCATGGCCTATGGTTCCAGAATTTATACACATTACTGCAAGCAAATGCAATACAATTCTTTTTCATATAAAGGAAACTATGTGAATATAACTTTCTGTGTCTCCACAGATAAATAAAATTCAGACTTATATTGGTTTGGACCAGCTGGTTTTGAAGGGCAACACAGAAGCAATTCCCAATTTGCTTGGCAAGTCTTAAGCAAAAGAATAAGACAGAGGAAAATAAAAGATGGCTGCAATAGGGTGGGTAGGTTTTCATTTTTATTAGAAGAACATTTCTAAGTGAGGAAAGGTGCCACTCCTCTCCTTCCCTCTTTGCCCTGAGAAGTGGCAATCTTCATATTAGAATTTAGGGGAAAGGAGGTTTGGGAAGCACAATGGAAAATATTAAAGGTTTTATAAGACAGCAAAAAACAGAAACAGAAAATCATTTCAAGCTTTTGAAATTGGGGATTTTAAAACAGCAAAGACAACTTAGTATAATCCCTGTATAGTTGTATATTCAGTGATCCTTCTCCCCAAATATTTCCACTCCTCCCGCACATACACACATCAATGGTCAGCCACTAGTTTTAGTTGAAAAGGAAGGGATATTAGGACTCTGGTGGGTTGCTCAGTGTGAATATTAACATAGTGTGCAATTGCAGTAAAAATTAAGAATATAGAATGATTTCAAAAAATCTTGTGAATCCAAGAAGAGATCACTTTGCTATTCTCCCCACGTGTCCTACCAACAATAGTGTTGAATATGTACACTGCAAAATTCTGCCTCATAATAGATCACTCATAAGTAGTGGATAATAAATCAGCCAATTGATTACTTAAATTGTTCTATCAGTAGCACAAAGAGACAGGAAATCTGTAGTGAATCTCACTACAATGCACCCACCAAATCCTCTAGCTATGCATAAAAAGAGTTTATTCCATTCATCTGTCACTATACAATTAACCATGTACCTACCCACCACAGAATAAATTATCTTGCTTCTTTTCCCTCACTGAAAATGCCTTTACTCCCGTGTGAAGTCCTCCTAGTCTCTTATCACTGAGATCAATTTGAGCTCTTAAACGTCTAACACTAAAGGCCAGCCACCTTTTTATGAGAAAGAAGGATACAAAGCATCCTCTGAGTTTGCAGAGCTTGGAATTCAACTATTGCTTCTTAAGTGAAGAATAACCTTTGAGCTAAGCACCCATGTAATAAGCAGAGACAAATAAGTTCGGCTACCACCACAGAATTACAGCACTGGAGAACAATTTGCTACATTCCTTCAAAGGCCTGTATGAACCCAATCTTCTAAATAAGTACCAGACACCAAGTGCTCCATAAGCAAACAGAGCCCCCGAAGTGCATAAATGAAATAAGTAAAAAGCTTCACATTACATATAAACCAGCCGTTTGCACCTTGTTATTAATGGTCTTGACTGTGACCTCTGAACCTAGCTTTGCGTGGAGTCACGAATCCTCAAGACTTGGCACTCCTGCAATAATTCCTAAATGTAGGAAAAGAATAAATAAAGCTGCTCAGATTTAGATTAGGCCATATAACACAGAATTTAATTTTAAGAACTGCATCACTAATCTTTTTCATGAAGGAACTTGCAAAAGTTGTGTAGTATGAAACATCCATGAACACAAGCTACCTATGGTGGATTGATTACCAATGGATTTTTAGATAAAGGACATACCTAATACAGTATTAAATGAACAAAATCCTGATGTATAGACCAAGGGGAGACTAGTGGGAACATGATAAACCAGCAGAGCAAAACAGGACTTCCAGAATAAGCTGCTGTCTTCGAGAATTATTGGAGGTAGCTATACAATGGGCTTTTTCCAACTTGTGTTCAATCCATTTCCACATCATAGAATTCATGCCAGGTTTGCTCTGGTTTTTAATTTCTTTTTTTAATTGGTTGGTTAGAAGATTGACCATCATAGGAACAACTCCCCAAACCAGAAAAAACAGATTATCCACAACAATAAGGAAACTTCAATCCAAAAAGAGATCACTTCGGCGGAAAAACAAATCTGGTCATGTTGCCAACTTCAAAAGCAGATACAGAAATTTATATCACCAGATAGACTGAATGCACCAATTATCATATTAAACAAGAGGAAAACCTTCTACGCACAAATTCCACCTGCGCTTTCTACAATTTTGTAAACAACAAACTAAAAGACTCACGGTCCATCTCACCCCTGAAAGGACCTACTGCAATGATGACACCATTAAAGCCAACCTACTATTGACTTCACCCCTTTCTTAAGAGGTCTGTAGGGGGCATGCATAAGCACACCAACATGCCTATCGTCCCTGTCCTATTGTTTCTTTTATTTCCTTATATGTATCATTTCATGTATTTGTAACTATGTTTATACTTATACCTATTATCTTGTAAGCGATTGACAAATCAAATAAATCAAATCAAATCAAAGCACATAGCTTCATTTCTGACAGAATGAGATAAGAGTAGCAGGAATGATAGCCTTTTGCAGGGCCTTAACATTGAAGATTACCAGCAATAAATTTGAAAAAGACCCTATCTCACCTGTTTTAAAGAAGAGATAGAATGGATGAGAAAACAATAGAACAGCTGACTTCGTATTATTTAACAAAATGACTAGAGATGTTTTGCTGAAATGGCCTACCTAAATGGGGAAAAATTTTAAAAATCAAAAACTCAATTCTGCACATCTAGAAAGTCCATTGAACATTTGACTACCCTGCAAATTTGGGGAGTAGATTTAGATTCTTGTTCAGTGTCTTGAAGTTTCAGTTTAAAGCCTTAGTTGTAAGAAGCCAACCTTCTCAATGAACATTCAAATGCATTACAATTTTGATTGTCAGTTTGTCTTGTATATGCGTCATCTTAATCCTTCTAGAACCTTTGTGATTTGACTATGCAGAATAAATCACAATCTAACAAGCACATGCCAGATTCAAGCTAATAAGGCTCTGCTCTTTCTCTTTTCTGGTGTCCTACATTTTATGACATTTTGATTTCATTATTTACGTTCCCAGAAACTGCTTTTTTTCAGCATTCAATCCTATCACTAGTGTTCTTAGGCCAGAAAAATGTAAATTCTATGACCTTAAATAAGCTTAGATGAGGCGATTGAGGTAATATGAAAACACCCTTCCAGAAACTGGACCTCACCAGTTCTTTACACTCATTTGACTTCGAGATAGAGAAGGCTGCTATTTGAACTGAATTCAATAAAAATTGCTTGAAGATATTTGAGGAATAATTAGAGGAATTTGACAGGAGGGCCAATTACTTAAGATGATGAGCTTTTCTACATTAGATGTATTCAGAGATGCTCAAGAAGTTCATGGTCTACTTGTCACTGTGACTTTTCAATCTATATATTTTAGTTTTAGATTAGTTTTCTATTCAAGAGTTGAAAGCTGTATTATGTGAACTGACAAAATGTACAATTTTAATAGTACTTATATATGAGAAGTACAATGCAATTATCTTTTAATTACCCAGGAGAGCAATTTAATCCACTGATCTGTATAAAATGCTTCTTTGAGGAAATTCAAACCTTTCTTAAGGAAGATCTAGCAAATGAAATACTTTATCATCTGAAAAGCAGTTTATAATAATGTGATAATGTACATGATGTTGTTCTTCGTGACTGGAAGTTACAAGGCAGTATACGACATAATATCTTGTCTAACAACAGCTAGAGATGTGATTTGGTATGCACTGCAATTCCTCCTTTCCTTTTAAGTTATACATATATTTTGGATACTTATAGGTGCCTTTGTATTTTTTTTTCTTCAAGAGAATTTTAAAATGTTGTTTTACTTCCACGTTACATTTAGCAATCTATGGACCTACACTTATTTTTTAAAATGTAGGTATACAAAGTGTACAAAATATTCATTCAGGAGTCTGGTAACAGTAATCTGGGGTGCAGGGAGAGAGAGAGAGAGAGAGGAGAGACGAAAGAAGGAAGGAAGGAAGGAAGGAAGGAAGGAAGGAAGGAAGGAAGGAA
>BLBF01000062.1:3181968-3231921 GCA_015471245.1 Laticauda colubrina | reverse complement strand
GAAGGAAGGAAGGAAGGAAGGAAGGAAGGAAGGAAGGAAGGAAGGAAGGAAGGAAGGAAGGAAGGAAGGAAGGAAGGAAGGAAGGGAGCAGTATATAAATAAATAATAAGAGTGAGATCGCTCATACAGCCATGATAATTATTACTTGGCTATAGTAAAATTTAGGATAAATGTATCACATAAAACCAAGGAGTGCAAAATTAAAGCAAGATATCTAATATGGATCAAATAGACTCCACATAACCAGCAGAGAACATAACATGTATTTTACACCTGTGTTAAGTAAACCTGCAATCAGAAGCAATGCCGTAAGAATATGAAGTGGTATAAGGAACTGGAAGCACAGCAGAAAGAAATATTTTAGCAGATGTAATGTGTGTCTGTGTATTAAAGTAGCACAGAGTAAGACTTATTGATAGCAACAGACATTGCAGAACATTGCCAGCCCTGTTTGCAAGCTTATCCCACTCTAGTATACTCATGTCAAAGAGAAGACAGTGAGACAAACCAGCCTTAGGGAGTGATGCACAGGAGACTCTGCTTCATTTATAACCCCACACATAAGTTGGAAAAGATTCAATTTTAAAAAGCATTATGCTGCTTACCTTATGGGCCTTTGTGGATGGTAAAGTGAAATTGGACGAGTACAGCATGACCATTAATCATCAGAGAGATACCACCGTGAGAAACTACCCCTGTGGCTTATGTTCACTCTGCAGATAACATTTGAGTTTTACCTCCTAGTTGTTGCATAGATCAAGCTGTCTGTTTCCTCTTTCTTGTCTCGTCACAAATGAATGCAAACACCACTACAGATAGAGTGGTAAGTGACATATTTATCAAGTGGTAATGGGGAATGATCCCCAAATAATCAAGAACACTATCATAGGCTTATAGAAAACAAGCCATTATCTGCATTGCAATATATATACATTTATGAAACAGCAAAGGAAAATACTGAGATACAGAAATGAATGATCTTCAAAACATCTCTATGAACTAAAAATTTGCCTCAGAAAGAGCAGCCATTTTGTGTAAACTTCAGAGTATGTTTTTGCAACAGAAAAACTTCTATCCTTGTGTTGTTTACGTATGCCTTGTAAACTGGCCATGCCTTAATAATGTCTAACAGCAGTTGAGAAATATACCTGTCATTGAATACTAAAATGCTATTACTTAGTTCTTCCACTTTCCTTCGTACAGTTGCTATTCAAAACGAAGATAGCTAAATGGGAGAAAAGGGAAGGAAGGGGAAGGGATAAACTGAGCTTTATAAATGACTCAGGATAGACAAAGGTCAAGGGTAAAAATCAATTTTGTCTATTGAAGTTAAGAAACTCCTCCTAAGGTATCAGTCTCCATCAAGCTCTACAAATGGTTGAGCAATTTAAGAAACAAGTGCAAGTGACTAATCCACTTATTAAATTCTGATTTATGCTTTGATGAACAATAAAAAAAAAAAGACACTCTTTGGTCAAGCAGTTGTCTTGGCAGAGTTAGTGTTTAAATGTTTGCAAACCCTTTTGAATTTTCAGTATTTCTGCATAATAAATATGATCTAAAACATAACCTGTCCTCCATGCCAATCTGACAACTGGATAAACAAAGCCAATTAAATAAATGAGTTAAAACATTAAACTTGTTCCAAAGCTACATATCTGTGTGTGGCAAGAATGTGAATCTTTGCTTTCAGACACAGACATGCCCCCATTGGGCAGCAATAATTGCAACAAAACATTTCCAGTAACTGATCAGTCTGACAGATTGGTGTGGAAATTTTAATGCATTCCTCTTTATTGAATATCTCCAAACTAAGGGATATTGCTGGGATTTCTCACATGAACTTACTTACTTCAAGTCCTTCCACAAGATTTCTTTAGGATTAGGGTCAGGACTTGGCCACTCCAAAACATCAGCAATTACTGAAAGCAAAAGTTCACGTATTTTGTGATAGACAAATATGTAGGGAAATATTCTTTCCCTCAGTAAAGAAATGAACAAGTATGTTAAGTCATTTGTTTAATTGGTTTTCTCTTTATATAATTCTAGCAATTGCGTGGATGACAGATCGCATTTTAAGTCATATTTATAGAGAAATACTGAAAATCTAAAAGAGTTCGTAAACTTTTAAAGTATCACTATACAGAAATGGTTTGCTGTTGTTTTCTTTCTCCAATCTGGCCAACAATCTCAGAATTGCTAGGTGGTCTTTCATTGAAATGCAAATCAGGGCCAATCCTGGTTAGCTTTTGCAATGGGCAATGGTCAGCTAAGAACTGCCACTTGCTTAGGCCAGTGAATATGGGGGAGATGGACACACAGCAATCAATTAAATTCTTAATAAAATGAGTTGGCTGCATAGGCTATGTATTTACTTATGTATAACAAATGATCCTGTCTAAAGAAAAAAATATATTATTTCCTATCTTAAAGGTAAAGAACTATTATAGGGACATGCTGTCTATATCTCTTACTGTGCATTCTCTGTGGAACAGCATATGCCTGAAAACATTGATGGTCCAAATACTGACGGCCTTGTGCAATTATACTACTTGGCTTGGATTTGTGTGTGGTGTAGGCATGGCATGTGTATGCATGTATTATTCCCTTGTGATTTTATTAGTTTTAATTTGCCGTTTGCTACCCAGAATCAAATAAATAAATCCAAAAATAACTGTAAATCAGATCATCCTCAAAAAACACAATATGTAGCGACCAGTTGGAAGATGCCCCTAGTTAAGAATGGTTCAGAGCCAAGTATCAACAGAATTATCTTCTGCTTTCAAGACTAGCATTAGCAACACATTTCTATGGTACTTCTTGCTCCCTTTTCTTCATCTTGCTACCTTAAATCAGGATAGAGAGAGTAAAGCAAGTGTAGGCTATGGTACTTCTTGTTTTTCTGTTAACTGCTCCTTTATTTAGAAGTAAACAAGTGAAACAACAGCAAGAAGCAGGAGGCTCGATGTACTGGCAGTGGGCCCCCTACTGGGCTGTGTATCTTGGCAAGTAGTCAGTAAGACAAGATCTGTGGGTTAGATTCTTGGCTAATAAACATTTAAGCATATCTCCACTTCAGGAAGGAAATTTCAACATAGGATCTATCAGATTTATTGCTTTCTGTAATTTCTGAGAGAGAAAGCAGTAGCCTTAAGTACAACAATCCTCTCCCCACTCAGACATTGAATTGTGGATTTTAAATCTACAATATTTAGGCTTAAGTACAGCAATTTTTAACAGCCTATAAAACAAAGCTAAGTAAGTCTTCCTTCACACTCTTAGTTGCCAATGCTTTTGTAGTTAAGAAGGGCTGATGTTAAAGTTCATGTGAACTGAGATGTGTTCAGATTTGAGTCAGCTGATGCCAGAGACCAGAAGGCATGAGGCGTTCAATCTTCTCCATCAAGAAGCTCAAAGGTGACAAAAGAGTTCCAAAAAACTGAAAGAAAAAAAAAGCTGTAATAAAAAATTATGCTGAAGTTAACAAGAGAGCTATTCAAATATATATTACCCCAAACTTCGGCCTCTGAAGAAAAAAGAGGAATATTTCCCAGCCTATATCAGTGGACTTCAGTGAGGATGGGAAGTAGTCTAGGTACCACATGATAATAAACTTGTGATATTGTCTGGCAGAGGAAAATTATCTCCTTTTCATTTTTTTAAACAAAAGTCTATATAAATATTTGTATAAAACTTAAAATTTTAGTTTGAAACACATAATCCAATAAATCTGAAGAAATGAAGCAGCTGGTACTTTAAAAAATAAAGATTTAAAAATGATGAGTCAAACTCCCAAAATGTTCCAACAAATAGGAAGATTTAACCAATGTTTACAAAAATAGTAGGATAAAAATATTTTAAATAATACAGGTTTGAATGAAATACAGCATATTCAAAATGTTGGGCTTAAAGTAATTATGTCAGTTTCATTACTTCAAAATTATTCTTATTAGACATAGAGAAATCATGAAAAATAATAGTAATCTTGATTCTTAGCCCAACTGTTACAAAAATAGATTCTATGAATTTATTCAGCTATCATTTATTAATCATATTTTTCCCATCATGACTGCTGTCAGCAATCTGAGGCATTTAGTAGATCATATATCATAAAATTAATCCAGAAAGTTAACATAGCAGAAAGTCATGCCAACATGAACATATCTGTAGAGCTTTGATGCAGAATTTTTTAAAAAGCTGTGCTTATAATAATTTCATCATACTATCAATCTACAATTCTTCATGTTTCAGACATTATGCACAGAAATGAAAAAAAAAATCTTATGGATGCCATCCTTCTCTCACACCAATAAAATAAATTCAGATACAATTTATAAAGACACATGGAATTTATGGAGCTCTACTTCAGATGGTTTAAATATAGAATTGGTTCATTACACATTTTAAGCCATATACATTTCTTGTAGATAAGCAAAAGCTTCTAATGTTTATAAATCTGAGATGTTCAGCAGCTGTGGAACAGCTTAAGTCTTCAATGTCACCTAATGAGTCTTAACAAAACATTAAAGATATTTATTCCAGTTCTAAAATCAGATCATACAACGAAAAGGATTGTTTTTTTGAGATTCAAGGATCACGATATATTTTAGATCTAAATAGAATCCAGATCTTTAAGACCATATGTGTTGAAGCAAACAGATTAAATAACAATTGGGTAACAAATTAGTACAGTATAAAACTAATCTTATTTAAAAAGAACATTCTAAGGAAAACTTGAAATTTCATTTCATAAAACATGTTAATAGCAAGTGGAAAAAAAATCAAAACAATTCTAAAAGACTTAAGTTCTGTAAAACTAAAGAAACTTAAGAGTTCCTCCTGGAACCAACAGAAGGCAATAGAAAATATAAATGCAGACCATGCCAACTATGAATCAATGCCTTTTGGTTTTCAGTAGCATTGGAAACTTCTGCAATAATAAAAGCTCTGTGACTGCAACTGATAACTATAGAAAGTAGATGTTCCTGCACTGGAATAGTTGAGAAATTGAGGAAAGCAAAAATTTGTAAAGTAGGCACCTCCCCCCCCCCCCCCCCCCCCCCCCCCCCAAGTTTACACAATTTCAAAAGCAGCTTTTGAAACAACTAAGGAGGCCTGAAGCAGGATATGGCTTCTTTAACTACATAAAGAGAGATATTTCAAGTGCACTTTATTCCAAGCATTTCCCAATGTGTATGTGTGTGACAGTGATCATGGCACTAGGATGATCACTGCAAGAAACAATTCCAATAAGACATGGAATAACACTCAAAGCAGAAATCAGTATAAGGAAACAGCCTGATTTTAAAATAGATAATATCTGCCAAAATCCTCAGAATTCACATAGGTACCCTGGGCCCTTGGATCAAATGTGAAGTCAATTTAAATGTTATGACCTGGAAAACAATCTACACAGCTATAAAATTGTTCTAATGTACTTTGTTTTTCATTGATTGAATTAGACACAATTATTGTGTACAACAAGAAATTAATTCTAGAGTTTGATAATTACACAGATAAAATCATTAAAACCGAGGAAGAACTCTTGCATGTCTTTCAACAGTTTACAACATGTAGCATTTTCTTGTCACCAACAAGAAAAATCATGCTGGCTTCTAAGAAAAACTGAAATAAAAGAATTGTAATGGAAATTAATATGCTATTATGTATATACATCAATCAAATGAATCAGTACAGCAATCTGGAAATAAACTGTTTTCTTTTTTACCTAATATAAGGTTTGTAAAAATGAAATATGACAGACTGAATATTTATTAGTCTATGGTATCTTGAATTTTCTAAAATTATATTCTATGCAACTTTTTTTAAAAAAAGGAAAACAGTGGAACAAATTATTATGTATTATTTACCGTATATACTCGCATATAAGCTGATCTCGCGTATAAGCGGACCCTTAAAAAACTGCCCCAAAATGAGGAATTTTGGAAAAACTCGCATATAAGCTAACCCCCAAATACCATGGTGTGTTGTTTGGGCTAATAAGAGTATCAATATGCAATGCACTGATGAAGGTTCATTATCAAAGCATTTGTGTAGGAAACAATATTAAGTTAATTACCCGGTATCTAAAGAATGTGATGTTGCACGTGACGATCGCAAACACGAAAGCGGTCACGTGAATGACTAACCAATCACAGCGTGTTATGATCCGGTAATAGAAAAAGCAAAATGGAGGCGTCCAGAGTAAAAAAAAATGTGCTTAATTAGATGTAATTATGTTGCATTTTATTTGAGGTACAGTTAAAATTAATATTGAAATTGAGTTGTAGTTTGTCGGAATTAACTTTATTTAGTGCAGTCTCAATTTTTATGGCTGTATGTATGACTGAATGGTAATGTCTATGATATTGCATGATCTGAGAAGTGGCATCATGTCAGTTCGTTTGTGTGATTTATGCGCGTATAAGCCGACCCCCTAATTTGATAATTTTTTTTTTGAGTTTTAGAGTTGGCTTATATGCGAGTATATACAGTAAGTTAAGTAGGTCATAAACATCTTGCCATAATAGAATTCTACTTTGCTATGTTCAGATGAGGCAGCCATTCTTCCAATCTCATTTGTGGTACTTAAAAAAGATCTCCTTCCAGGTCTTTTGGTTTCTATGGTGCTGAAAAAAAGTTCATTCTAAATTAACTGAAGACCAAGTCTTCTCTAAAACAATAGCACTTAACAAAATATGGCTGACAGATCAAAGACTATGAAATACTACAAGCTAAAAACTTAGATTGTTTGATTCTATTTTATAGGCTTTCTGATTGGAGGAGAGGGGGACATAGATTATGCATGCTGTGAAATTCATTCTGAAGTGTGTGGATTTCATTCTTAGGCTCAATTTTTAAAAATGGTGACTTTTATATCCGCTCTAGAATTAGAAGTTTCAAGTCAAGGCAGAATGCAGACCTGTATCTCCACGAATTTTACCCTCTTGAAGATGTTGAAGATCTTTGGGGTCCCTTGGTGCCACCTTTTGATGGTAGGTAGATCTTAATTCAGACATAGCCTGAGCTTGAGTAGGTAAAATCAGCTATTGGCTGAAACTAGCATTCTTCCCTGAGAGCTCAGACTTACTGACTCTATTAGATAATTTTTACTCAACTTGGAAGACCACCTTGGAGATAAAATTACAAAATATTGGCTTATCTAGAACAACTCTGCATTCTTTGGGTTTTTCTAAAGCTAAAGAAATTGCCAATAGCAAATAATTGATTTGCACAGAGATAGTGCTGGAAACTTCCCTTTTTAAAGATTTTTTTTTTTTTGGGGGGGGGGGGGGGCAGGGCTAAAGTAAACACTTTGCCCTGGCTACATATTAAAACAATCTTGCTACTGCAAAATATTATAGGATCTTTGCCCTCGCATATTTTAGCATAACTTCATTTTTCCTGGAAGATAATTTCTTCATCTCAGAGGGAGGGTCTGTCCCTGTCATTTGGGAACAACTGAAACTATGGGCCATGTATTGTTGTGTTGCCAGTTTTATGAAGAAATAAAAGGTCTTCAAAAAGGTCACTTGCTTTTACTTCATTTCTAAGCATGTTCTCCAGTAGAGTACATCTTACATTTAATTTCTTCTTGTAAACCATAATAGTGATTTACCTTTAAAGTTGCCTGGCAACTTTATGTAACCTGGCAATTGTATTCGAACAAACATTGTTTTATTTTACTCTATGTTATTTTACATTACTCTGAGTATGGTTTTTTTGATAACATTGCATTTTTAAAATTTAGTGATTTAGTCTTAAATATTTAACTTTTAGTATGTCAGTATTTTTCATACATTTTATTTTTTTCTTATAATCATAAATTTTATGGATTGCTATATGAACTCTAAAAACTCTTATGACCATTTTTCAAACTTATGACCATTTCAGCATCCCCATGATCACATGATCAACATTTCGATGCTTGGCAACTGACTCATATTTATGACTGTTCCAGTGTCCCAAGGTTATGCAATCAACTTTTGCAACCTTCTTATAAGCAAAATCAACAAGGAAGCCAAATTTTCTTAACAACTGAGTTACTAACTTAACAACTGCAGTGATTCACTTAACAACTGTGGCAAGAAAAGTCATAAAATGGGACAAAATTCATTTAACCATTTCGCTTAGCAATTGAAATTTTGGGATTAATTATGGTTGTAAGTCGAGGAATACCTGTATATTACTGAAGTCTTAACAAAAATATGTAACAATATATTGAATACACTGACCAATCCTTCATCAGATAATTAGCTGTTATTTAGCAGCCCCAAACCAGGGTGTGTATGTTAATTTTTTAATAGAAATTTTGTAAATCAAAATTAGATTTTTATTATCCTTTAAAGATACATTGTTTCCTTATCTTTTATAAATGTTTATATATATATATATATATATGTATGTATGTATGTATGTATGTTTGCAATTATGAACCATTTCAGTTATGTTAAATTATACATTTATATCACTAAAATATGACTTATTCAGACAATAATAAATGCAGTTTTGCCACAAATTTTATTAGTTTATAAAAATATAAAATACAAAAATAGAAAGAAAAATGAAAATAGGAAAGCCAGTAAGAAAAAAAGGGAAGAGGGAAAAGCCTGAGACAAAATGGAAAAAAAAACCATTGACTTCGACTCTTTTTGGCACAGTAGAATTAAATAACATGTAACCTCAACTTTTTACTTATATAGTAACATTTTATACCAATTATTTCTACAATAGCAAACCTATCTAATCAGCAAATTCCAAAAATGATAAGTGTATTGACTGAATGTACTTTAAAATATACTTTTTCTTTGGAGATAGAGGAAAAGATTCTCAGCTCTAAGCAACATATTTAATTTTTTTAAAAGGCAGGTAGGCAAACTGTAGGGACCCGGTGGCTCAGTGACACTGAGCTTGTAGATCAGAAAGGTTGGCAGTTCAGCGGTTCGAATCCCTAGTGCCGTGTAATTGGAGTGAGCTCCCGTTACTTGTCCCAATTTCTACCAACCTAGCAGTTTGAAAGCATGTAAAATGCAAGTAGAAAAATAGGGACCACTTTGGCGGGAAGATAACATCTTCAGCGTTTAGTCATGCCGGCCACATGACCACAGAGATATATTCAGACAGTGCTGGCCCTTCGGCTTTGTAATAGAAATGAGCACCACCCCCTAGAAATGACATATGCGCGAGGGGAACTTTTACCTTTATCTTAGGCAAACTGTGTAAACAGACATAAAAAGTACTAATGTTCAGGGGAGGAATGAATAAAAAGATGGGGACACAAATACATTTTGTCATGGGAATATTTAATCTTGTTTTCTGAATCTGCAAATATCACAGGATAAAAGAAATCTATTTCCTTTAGCATTCAAGATTAGGGATGGTTCTTAAAATTAAACGTAAGCAAATGCAAGTTATTGACAGGAAAATGTTGCAAACCTTGGAAACAGTCATCAATAACTGTTTTGCATTGCTTTGTAAAAAAGCTACTCCTGTTACTTCAGCTCTTAGGAGGTACCATCTAAGATGAAAGGAGAGAGGTATCAGATGGTACTTAACTGTTGCATCCTACTTGCATCTGTATTAAGGCTACATTAAGATGAAGATTGTTGTGCAAAGTCAGTATTCCATGTATACATTTTCATAGCATATAAATCTAGTGCAGATTCATTTGTTTTGCAATAAAGAGGTCTAAGACATACTACTGGCTTTTTCCCTCTTCATGTTAAACAACCATGCAGTTCAGTTATAGTAACCCTATTTCTCAGTGGGACATCCAAAGCTTCTGGAAGGCAGGACTTCAAATTCTGAAGCCCTTTCCAGCTGAAACATAAGTAGGCCAACATTTCTGTACCCCACTGGACCCCATTCAGTTCCATGGAGCAACTCTGCCAAATCTGGGCTGTTTGCTGTCATATTCCATTTTGCATACACTACAGCTATAAAAAGATTCTCTGTGGTTTTTGGCTTTGTAACATTTTGCAGTTTGGCTATAGTTTTGTCTGGCAATCTGATTGTATAGGAAACAATGGAAATATGATCCAGTAAAAATATAAAAAATATTGCTATTCCACTAAATAAATATATTAAGTTTTGTTCTTTTACTAACAGTACTGATTATCTGAAATTATCTTATATGTCCACTTAAAATGTCTTTAAACTGAGAAAAATAGTGGCGAGCTATTTGTTTTTTAAATAAAATTTGTATTCATGAGGAACTTGGAAGAGTCTGAGGATGTACTAATCTTTACTATTTAGAAACAAGTACAAAATCTTTTGAGTTTCTTTCACACACAACCTTGAAAGAAATTGTGTCTGGAATTATCAAATTGTTCTAGGATACATAACATTGAATTAAATTTCCCTCTCAGCCATGAACCTATAGTGAGGTCTCAAAGTTTATGAATTTTAAATTTTCAGTATTTTTTTATAAATACAGCCTAAACCATGCAATTAAACAAAAAAGTCAAAAACGTTACACTTATTCATTTATTTATTAAAGAAAATAATCCAAGCTACATATTTGTGTGTGGCAAAAGTATGTGAGTCATACACTTAATAAATGGTTAAAGTTAATGTTTGGGAGTGGTCAAGTCAAAATCCTGACTTAATCCAAGAAATTAAATCCTTGTGGAAGGACTTGAAGCAAGCAGGTTCGTATGAGGAAGCCAACCAAAATCCCTAAATTGAAGCTCTTCTGTAAGGAGGAACGGGTTAACATTTAGAACTGATCATCAGTTGTCAGAAATGTTTAGTTGCAGCCCAAGGGTGGGCACATCAGAAAGAAAAAGTTCCCATACTTTTGCCACGCACAATTATGTAGCTTTGGATCATTTCCTCAATAAAACAATGAACAAGCATAATATCTTTGTTTAATGTCATATTTAGACAGAAACATTGAACATTCAAAACAGTTCTCAAACATTTTAGTAGACTGGGAATTAGGGTGGGTGGCTAAAAACCAGACACAGCACATTTCATTACATCGTTACCAGAATGTTTTTGTCTAATAATTAAGGGGGACCCAAACTCACTTTTATGAAATATAAAATCTATCTAATATCCAAATCAATTGCCAAATATGGAGAATCCATATTAAATCTGTTTTATATGAAACACAGGCCATAACATGAAAATAAATAAAGAAGCCAAAAAAAAATAAAAAAGGCTGAGCCTGCTATGGGATGTCCCAAGGGACAATTATTGTTTGTTTTATTGTTTTTGATTTTATGATTGCTGTTTATTAGTTTTACGGTTATTGTAAGCCGCTCATTTTTTACTTAAGCAGGGATGCTTAAGATGGATGGCCATATAAATCTAATAAATAAATAAATCTTATGGTTGTTTAATATTTAATTTAGCTTCAGAGATTAAAAATGTCTAATTGAGTCTTTTTAAAACAAGTTTTAACACACTTGCTTAGTGTGTTAAAAGTTCAACACAGCTCCAACAAGAGTTATTCAGCTGCTCAAGATCTTCTACATTTAAAATGCATAAAGACAAAGCCAACCTTAACCTTTTAGAAGAGTGTAAAATGAATTGATTCAATTTATAACATCAGGCTCAACAGAATTATGTGAAGCTTAGTAACTCAATATACCAAAGGAACACCTTTTTTAGCACACTTCTCACAAACAGCAGTGCCTTTGGGGCATATTTCAAAGATCTATAACACTGTGTCCATAACCTAATATTTGCACCATCACAATAGTTAATTATCAACAGATCATACTTTTGAGACTGCAATTCTACAGGCAGCTCAGACACAGTACACCCACTGCTATGATTCTAGGTCTCCTCAAAACCCCCAAATAGCCATAATGCTTTCCTGAGATACCGTTTTAATTGGCATTCAAGAAACTTAAAAACACAGGATTATTTTAAGACAGGGGCAATCTATGCATTTTAACTGACACTCTAACTATGAAATAACACGAGAAAATTAGATTAAATGCCAATTTAAGATTTTATTCCAGTTAAATAATGCTAACCTCATGGAAACACTTATATGTTTAAAAGAATCTTGCTAAAAGACAAGATTATTAAGGTTTAAATGGAATCTCCAATACCTATTCAGTATTCTAGCCGTGATATTCTATTATTTTTTTCACCCCACTTTATTTCTTTCAACCAGACCCAAAACAATCAATATCTAGTGGCAAATAAAAAAACTAGAATTTAGTAAATATTTTGTTAAAGATACACTAAGAATCACATAAAGATGGATTTATTAAATCTATGGATATTCAAACAAAAGGTCAGTGATGTTATTTATTTTATACAAATCCACTAATCACGAGAAATAATTGAAACCATAGCCTTATTTGACAAGCATTCTTCAACTGTAGATTATTACACTTACTTCTGAATAGACAATGAAAAACCCACACTGTATCAATTATCCCAGAATTAAATATTTTTTTTAAGTGTAAAGGTAAAGGCTTCCCTCGTCCAGTCGTGTCGTGTCATGTGGGGATGGGGTGCTCATCTCCATTTCAAGGTGAGGGAGCCAGCATTGTCCAAAGACATTTCCGTGGTCAGGCAGCCAGCGTGACTATTTGCTGAGGTGCAAGGAATGTCATTACCTTCTCCCATTAAAGTGGAACCTATTTTTTTTTTCGCATTTGCATGATTTCAAACTGCTAGATGGGGAGGATCTACGACAATGGGAGCTCACCCCATTGAACAGTGCTCAGGTCTTGAACCCAGGCTGTGAGCTTTCCAGTTGACAAGCTGAGCATCTTTAACTGCTCAGCTAGCACACCTGTTTTTAAAATATAGCCACTTATTTAAAAAAAAACTGTAGGTAAACACTATCTTTTTCTATCACATAGGTAGTGTTGATTAATGTGATTATAAATAATGAATTTTTTTTTGTTAGAAATGGTAAACGTGTCTGGATAATAACAAAAGCCATTACTACTTTAATCAAATGACAGCAATACTAATCACACATGATTTTCCAAGTCCACAGCAAGACGGCAGTGTCAGAGCAAGCAGGACAAATGCGTTAAATCAATTTGCATGTTAAAAATGAAAGCTGCAATACTAAAATTCATCCAGAAGTTAATTGCTTATAATGCTACATTGGTATGCATACAGAGTCATTGAATCATTTTTTCTTTATTAAAAACTCATTTAGAGAAGGGAAGTTGAATGATTACTCCCCTCCCATTTTATAAGAAATCACTTTGTTATGCTTATGAAAAAAATATGGGAGATGATAAAACTGAAATTAAGTGGAAAATATCAGAGGCCTTTCTGCTTTGCCATTTGTCAGTTGAAACACTGCTCAGTGATGTTTTAAGCATCAATTTCACTGGAAAAACATGTTCAACAAATAAAACTTTGAATGTCATTCACAGATAAAATAACCTATCTAAAAGCAAACATTAATCAATTCAAGCTTTCTGTATTAATAATTATCATATGCTATTTGTTAAAAGTACTGATTGTGTCCATCTGTTAATTGAATGATAACACTTAGTACAGAACTAATTTTTAAAGTTGGGGGCGCCCTCTGGAGCAGACTTGTAGCAATACTGGTGAGACAAAATGGAAAAAAGCAAACAAGCCATTATCTGTTGCTTGTTAATATAACATTTTATCTTCAGAAATCACAATTTTATTAAAGCAGTCCTAACAATATTAATCAATTAGATTTGCTTTTGCTTCCCATTAACAAATCCAGCGTTTTCCTACAATAATTTTTAAATTTGGTGCTAACTAGGTTTATTTATCATACAAACTGGTTTTAGTAATGCCTAATTAAAATGAAATACTGATTACATATGACTTTGATATACAGATTAGCAGTTCATTACACTATCTGACTACTTGCTGAGGAATTTTTTAGCTTTCTTTAGTTTATAGTTCCTTTTTGTTAATTTTGTTTTATTTTATGGTACTATTTACTGGTATGAAATCCTTCAATTTTATGATAATGAAAGTTTGCTTTTAGGGTGAGTTTGTAGTAAAAATCACCATTTAGTGTCATCAAAAACAACCATAGAACAGAAACTAAACACTACTGGAGTAAATCATATATTATTTTACTAACTATACTGTGTACTATTTTAGATTCAGGTTGGTGTCATAAAATCAATATCATGAAAGTTAATTTTTAATTTTATTAAAGGGAAAGAACTTGATGACAAGTCCAATTAAGTCCATCAATATAATATAAAAATGCATTATTAGATACTTAACAACAACATTTTCTTGTTTCTTTTAAGGGATGCTCAAGATTATGCAGGATGTTTCGTTTGGAATAATAATTCTATTTTTCTAGCTAGTTTAATCCTGTTTTTTTACTTCTATTTAAAAACTCATTGAAGTTCACTATATTCTCACTGGTCTAAATTTAGATAGGACAGCAACTTTGGTAGCAAAAAAATTTAGAAATTCATACAGATGAAACTCTCGGAATCTACAAAAAATTGTGTCTAAAGTGATGCAATGAGTTGGAACTGGATGTCAGGTGAAACAAAGTCTCTCTTTCTCTCTTCAAGATTACTAACAGAACAAAAAAACTGTACATAAGTTCAGATTTAATCAATTGTACACACAAATTGAATTTTATTTTCAAATTTCAATAAATATATATTCTGAAAATACAAGTAAAAAATAGGAAAATTCTGCATGGTTCCAATTTCACTATATCAATTAGTCTATTACACTATATTCTCCTCAGGCAAAATGAAAACATTTGCAGATAGACTTGAATTTATGGTAGTAACATTTAGGTCATAGCACCATATTACAAATTCCATTCAACTCCCTGTCCTCCCCCAAGTTTATTTAGTAGACAAAGAGAAAATATACAAGTATTTATTATATTTGTCCAATAACAGGAAGGGATACCGAGGGAAAATTTCATCCTGCCCAGAGAGCTTACAATCTAAATAGTTTCATGCTGATGAAGTAAACATTCATTATTAACAAATTCTAACAGTTACAAAAACATTATTTGAAATGGCAGAATAAGGTTCCCAACTTTAAAAGCCCAAAATTGTGTCACATTAAATGTTACTTCTTAATTTAAGATGGCCTAAATAAACCTTAAGATTTTCATCTGATCTTTAATACATTTTTCTTAAAAGAGGAAGAGAAACCACAATTAATGTTGAAAAAGATTTTTAGAAGTCTGTGGCTCTACCTGGAGACGAAGGTCTCAATTTCATTCAATTTCTGCATGCCTCACAAACATCTTAAGAAAACCCTGGAGTAGGGACAATACTTACAGCTTTAGCAAAAATGACCATGAGTTCTGGAAACTGGTGTGTGAGAAGGGCTAACATTGCTGTGAAAGAACATAGTCCTGCTGTAAAATGGATGAAAAAAGGAAGATCTTTCTGGGGATATACAGACACATCATGAAATGCTGAAAGAAAGAAAAGAAAACCAATTATTTGATGAATTAGGAATTGTAAATGATTTTATGTTGCCACATTTTAGTTCACAAAAGCATACTAGAGGCTTTTCTACTGTAATGAGAATCATAATTGTTTTCTTAAATTTTATTTTAAATAAAACATAGGAGTTGAAGACTAATCATTCTTGAACAGTATTCAAGTAAAATTTGCTCTGAATAAATAAAATATTTAAGTTATAACTAATATAAATATTTCACATATTTGGTTGTTTTTAATACTGATTTTTATATTATATTTTTATAGATTTAATCAGTAATTGCATTGATGTTTATTTTAATGAATTTATTATTAATACTGAATTTAATTACAGTAACTGGATGTTATTTATTAAAATTGGGTTTTACTGTCACAATTGTACTCTTTTTATATACTGTATATTGTTCTGATATCTTCAGTTCATATGGGATTCAAAAATTCCAGATTTCTCATTTATACTATCACAGGTAGAAGCCAGGATAGATTTCTGAACTTCTCTTTTAAGTCTCTGTACTTAAACTAATAATAACTACAGTATCTTATATACCTAAAATATTCCATTCAAATAGAGATTTCCCAATACATTTGTTTAAAAAGTTCTTTCTTTTTCAGGTAAAGAAGGAAGCGTTAGTAATATTACACACACACACACACACATATGGATCTTTGCTTATTCAAGTTTTCTCCCACGTAAAATTGGAAGTATACTGGCAATGTTTTGATGAAATCTCATTCATCATCATCAGGCTTGTGTCTTCGGCTTTGTGCTTCTTGGAGTAATGTGAGCTTGCAGCTGCTTTTTCCTTTTAACTGCTAGTGGGGGTGTGACTTAATTGGGTGGGGCTTGGCTGTGTTCTGATTGGGTGGGGGTGTGTTCTCATTGGTTGGGGGGTTGGCTGTGTTCTGATTGGTTGGGGGTTGGCTGTGTTCTGATTGGCTGGGGGTGTGTTCTGTTCAGGTGGAGGCTTGGTTGTGCTCAGGTTAGTCTTAATTGCTGGGGGATTTGACCTGGTGAGCTGTGATCCTGTTGTTTGGCTTCGCGTTCGTGGTCGTGCCACATCTTCATGGTGGGCGTCCGTTCACTTCATGTATTGGTCAGAGGGGTTTGAAGCGGGTAGTGATTTAGCTGCGGTACGGCTTCTGGTCTATGGTCATGTCTCATCATCTGTGTGTGGGTGTGAGTCTGCTTTCTACGTGGAAGTGTGGTGGTAGCATCTTGTGTCGCCCTCATGGGTGTGGATCTGGTGTCATTCTTCATGTTAGGTACTCGTTTGTTAATGAGGGCAGGTTTCCGAATGACTGGTATTCATGCTGTGTGGGCGTTTTTCTATCTCTATGGCTTCTCTGATTATTCTGTTGTTGAAGTGTTCAGTTTTGGTGATAGTTCTGGAATTTTTAAAGTCAATCTCATGTCCTGTGACTTTGAGGTATTGGACCAGGGAAGAGGTCAGTTGTTCTTTTTTGATTGAGTTCTTGTGAAAATTTAAAAATGAATAGGCTATTGAAAGTTACAAAAACTTGCTCTGTCAGTCTGATCTACTTTTATAATCAATTGTAACCCTAATGAACAGACTCTGCTGCACTTTAAAATATATTTTGAGATCACTGCCTTTCATATTCTCATCACTGGTAATCATCTACCTTTGAAAGAAGAAATCACAAAATAGAAGTTTTGTTTGGCAATAGTCCATCTATTTGTTTGCTTGTTTATGAAATTTATAAGGCTACCTAATTCAAACAATGTGACTCTAAGCCTATGGCATAAAAACCAAACAATAAATCAAAGAATAAATATTCCCCCATAACATTAAATATGTACAAAATATAAATACAAAATATAAAACAATGCTCAAACAATAGAACAAAACAACCAAAAAGATTGTTCAGTTCAAGTGGACTCTAAGGCCTCGAGAAAGGTCCAGGATTTAATAGCTTTACTAAAGGGAGCAGAGCTGGTGCCTGTTGAATATGATCTTTGTGTGTCTGTAGGTTTTGTTAATGTGCATGTATGTGTATGTGTGTAGATCATTAATTTGAACACTCTCTGACATTTAATCTTTGCACTGAAACATAGTATGTTTAAATACGAAGCTGATCATCAATAAAATGAACTGGAATCATGAATTATTGTGTTGAAATGTCTGTATTAATAGGAGTTTAATTATAATGGAAGCTTAGGGCTTAGAGTTATCCACTAGCCAAAGTATTTCTTGTACAATATCCTGCATGAGTGAGAAATGACTAATTTAAAGTAGTCTGGGGAATATTTTAATTAATTTTTAAGTATAGGTTTTTAAGATTTAATTTTAAAACGTCTATCCAAATCCATCTATGGCAGATTTGTTCCTTGGCTGTTCTGGTTATAAGCATTCCTTATATTTTATTTTTTTAAAAAACCAGATTGTCTAAGTTATCATTTTACAAAAGCTCAACAGCAAGTACTATGAAACAATAGTTTATAAGGCTTTACATTATGTGAAAAATTTACACCCAGCAACAGAAAAATTAGTAACATATTTTCAGACTGCCTAACACCAACAGTCAATCCTTAAAAATTTTGCAAGGGTTTAATTCATGTTTATGATAAACTAGAACAGAACAACAGTGCTGCAGACAAACAATATAACCTTTGATGGCATTATTATGCAAATGATTAAATGAACAGCATTAATTTAAAAGGAGTTTTTAAATTATCTAGAACACTAGATATATGGAACTATAGGAATTATATGTAAGAATTTTTTAAAGATATTGTTTTCAATTCCATAATCAACTGACTTGCTTCACTTGACTCTAATCCTAACCCTAACCCTGATCCTAATTGTGGTCATTAGTCAAGGACTACCTAACTAAACAGCATAATATCACTGTAATTGGCATGGAATACTGCATATAGTATTTGTACAAAGAGAGTAACAGTCTAATTTTTATCCTATTAAAAATAATTATGTAAAATCTATAGATGACAAAACTGTGAGTAGTGGAGTCAATATCCAATAATCATGGTTTCATTTCTTCCTTTGATACATTCTTGACTGTATGCTTAGTTCCAAGGTAGTACATTGTATTGCCTGTAGATTCAAAATACTGTAAGACATGATGTATTTATACATGCATGTATATATATATGTATGTATGTATATGTGTATGTATATGAAAAACTAATAGAGGAAAAAGAATGAAAGAAATGGCTGGCCAGAGTTAAGATTTTAAATGACAGAAAGATAAAGTGAGCTCTGTTGGTATTAAACAGATTAATTTTATTATCTCCTATCTCCAATTCTTTTAGTTACTACTTTTTATTTTCTTCTTGCCTCTCCAAAAATGGAGTAGGAATCTTTGTATCATTCTACACTGTTCATATATGTTCAGATTGCCAGTAAAGAAAGAAGCAACTGAAAATGCCTTACTATTGACTCAGAACCAAGCAGTTCCTTTAAAGTAATCAAACCCACAAGATCACTGGTATAATTTACAATTCCTATAGTTTGAAAGCTTTGTTCAATAAATCCTTCAAATGTTTATTTTGATCCAAGAATATGAGAACAAGCACCACCTAATGTCATTCCCTTGTACTAAACAATTAATCAAGAATGTATCAAAGGAAAGTTGTTTTATTTGTTCAACTGAGACAAAAATATTACTTTAATTCAAATATGCAGAGCATTTATCACATATTATACTTTTATATCTTGGAAATAAAGGAATATTGCAAGTTATTTTCATATATTATTTTTTATTATTATTTTGGTTTCCAGATGCTATTAGCATACTTTCCTGATGACTGATTATTCAAGCCATTGCTGATGGAAATCAGACCAAGAACAGGTTAAAGAACTAAGGTTTCTCACCATGCTTTATAAAGTAAAAATTTCAATGTAGAAAGGGAGCTGCACTGCAAAGACTGCACATGTAAAATTTAACATAAAGAGTGATTGATAGAGCAGATCGATACTACCCTTCCTGATTGTCATATTTAAAATTAAAAATATTTAAATCTACAGATTTATGGAATGTGTTTGCACAGAAATACATTATACAAATGCAATACCTTAGATAAAGAGAAAAATACATGAAAAAAGCCACTTACTTGGTAATAACTCTCTATCTGCTGTCTCTGTGCAACTGGGATAGGGATAAAATAGATGACCCTTTTCTAATGGATATGGAATCATTCTAAATGCTGAAAGAAAGGTAAAAATGATTGGTAAAAAATCAAGTCATAGAAAAGCTGCTTTATAATTTCTACAAATTGAGTGTTTTTTTATCAGAGCAACCAAGGGGGGGATTCAAATTTCTTAACAATTGGTTCTGTGGGGGTGGTCTAATTTGCAGGTGTGGCTTGGTGGTCATGTGACTGGGTGGGTGTGGCTTGTATGTAAATATTATAAATATTTATGTAAATATTGATTTTTTTTTTATAAAAAAGAGCAACTTTTATCCAAAAGCACGCAAAGCAGGCAGGCAGATTGAATTGCTCACAGAATCACAGATTAACTTAGAGCACTATCTATCTGCAATCAGCTACCTGAGTCTGCACTGAAAAACTTCAATCCTAAGGAAGGTTCGTTTCTGCTTTTACATTAGCTAGAAAGCAAGAAATCTAAGGATTAGATTAGAAGCTAATCTAAATCTCCTGGCAGAGCAAAACAGCTAATGGATGGAGGAAAAAAAGGAAAAATAGCAACTTATCAAACCAGACAAATTGGATAGCTCTCATGCCAGGTAAGGAGTGAATGGGCGGGGAGGGGTGGGGCCAGCCAGTGGAGCGAACTGGGGACAATCATGTGTGCAGTGTTTGCAAGAAATCATCAGCTGTGCCACCTGGATAGCTGACAAGTGCTGCGCTCGAGTGCGCATGTGAAAATTATTTCCTGCTTTTTCACCTCAGCTATGCCGCGTAAAGCACCTGAGGAGGGAAAAGTAGCGAATAAAGGACAGCCTAGAGCCTGGGCAGGTGGTTGGGCCAAACACCAAACCAGTTCGGTGTCAGCTGCTCTTTGCAGCTACAAGTTCTATAGAACCAGGTTAAACCAGTAGCATCCCACCCCTAGGGCAACCTGTTCTACCCAAATATGGAACAGAGCATACCGCTTCCGCTTCTGCCTTTCAGCACCAATCTAGGAGCCTTCAGAGGCGATTGCTTTTGCAATAAACTAATTTTTTGTGTTAAATTTATATTTACTGACAAAGAAATAAAAGGAAACAAGTATAGATCTATTTCAAGCTATTTAGCTCTGGTCAGCTAGCTTCTGGTATTCGAACCTGGGTTATTTAGATGATAGCTTAGGTAGATGTATTTAGCTCTCATCTCAATTTCTACAAATGTTACATATATAGGATCTTGATAAATTCATTTCTTAGTGTAAAGTCTATAAAAAGGATAAGAAACTTGTCCATGAAAATTTTGAAAGTATTATCAGTATAAAATACAGTGTGATTTGTCTAGCAGCCACCAAAAAAATACAAAGGAGGGTTTCAAAACAGATATTTAACAGGAAAACATACTTAACTTTTCTTTGATGAACCTGCAATCAAACTCTTTTTAAGCAATGCCATCATTTCTTCATCAAATCCACTAAATTTACTTTTAGCAACCTAGGAACATTTTTCACAAACTGAAAGGAATTTTAATATTGCGAATACCTGAATATTTAACAGTGTAAGATCACTGTTGTCAGCCTTCAAGATCTTCTACTATCGCTTTGCATCTTTCGGCTGTCATAAGAAACGGGGGAGAAGGGGAGGTAGGGATAAGTCTGGGAAGTGAGCTGGAGGTGTTATATTCTTCTGTTGTGTAAATGAGGGGGGGGAGCATACAATAGAGTTAGGTTTCTATTTCTCGCTTAGCTTTCTTTTCTCTGCGCAACTGCAACTCGTTATCAAAGTATGCCAAAGTCAACGGACAGAGGCCTCATCATCACCTGAAGATGCCCACATGATCATATTCATAACTTCTAATTGGAAGTTTCATCTGAACTATTGGGGGTGGGAACACTTCCATCACTTTGTATATGTGAATTGCGCGCCTAATTTCTCAGATTCAGAATTCTCTGGTTGCTACCACTTCACTTTCAGTAAAAGATATCTTTTCTCTAATTTAAAGAGTCTAAGTATTTCTTTCCTGGATTTTGAATGGAGCTCCGCCTGACATTATTCTGAATCTCTGTCTACCAGCCCACCCGGAGAAAACACCCAATTTTCTTCTGAGGGGACCTGGACATCATGTCATCTTCAACTAGTGATCAGGAAGACCTGGGAGCCATTGAAGCCCAATCGCTAGAAACTCAAACTGGAAGAGGATCCAGCTGTGAAACCCAGATGGTCGGTGGGGGTTGGCTGGAAAGATCTGGAGAAGGACCACCCCCCCCCACCCCCCAGGATCACAACTACCTGCTGGCGTGGAAAAGAGGAGCCATGGCAAGAGAAGGAAAAGAGAGAACTCTCACTGAATGAAGCCAGGAGACTCCTTGATGAAGCCTTTGAACAACTCCCAGCTGCACAAAGGTATGAATGGGGAGGGGAAGGAGCCCCAGCTAGAAGAAGCAGAGCAGCCCCCTCTCCCATAAATCAACCCGATCCAGCAGCAGCCCCAGGGCCCTCAGCGGGAAGTGTAATTCCTAGAAGGCGTAGAGCTCTTATGCTGCCTCCATTAGAAGTAAGATACGGGGGAGATCCCAAAGCCTTGGGATTTTTCCTAGCCCAAGTTTGGAGCTATATGGAAGAATACGGGGAGGATTTTCCCTCAGAAGCAGCCAAAGTGAAATGTGTTACTAGGGCTCTGGAGGGAACAGCTGCAGAGTGGATGGTGACCTTGCATAATGATAATGCTCCCCAGTTGCTGAACTGTAACCTGTTCATGACTGCGCTGCAGGCTAGGTTTGAGGACCCACTGGCAGAGCGCAAGGCCCGGATTAAGATGAAGACCATAAATCAGGGGCGGAGGTCAGTGGCTGACTACACCCAAGAATTTAGACAGTTAACTGGTCATATCCGAGACTGGTCCCAGGAAGCCCTGATAGAAGCGTTTAAGGATGGTTTAAATGAAGATGTGTACCAGAGATGCATTGCTAGAAGAGACCCAAATGACTTGAAGATGTGGTACTTGCTGGCAGAAGAATTGGAAATTGATTTAACCCGAAGCAGACGGCGGGGAGGTTCTGGGTGGAGCAAGCCTTCTCCCCCACGTCCTCAAGAGGTCCCCAAACCTCAGAGGGGAGGAGTGGCGGCGAGACCCAACCCCTCGGCCTGCTTTCGATGCGGGAAGGAAGGTCACCGGGCTGTGAACTGCAAAGTCAAGCTGGAACCAAAAGGGGCGCCAAAAGAAGGGAAGAAACCTGAAAAGTCCCCAGCGAAGCCTTGCGAAGCAGCACTAAAGTTGAAAGAGACGGCAGAGGTCACCCCTCCCGCAGGAGAGGAATCAGAAACCCCAGTTACCCCTGAGGAGGATGATTTCGACTTGGAAGACAACATCCTGGTAAGTCCAAGCGTGGGCCCTATGACCATTCCGGTGAAGTTGAGGGTACCCAATTCAGGGGTCGAAGGGGAAATGCTCGCCGTGTTAGATTCTGGGTGCACAAGAGGTATAATCAACACGGAAGTAGTGGAGAAAATGGGCTTAAAACTAAAACCTTTGAAGATGCCCATTTCCTTTTGCCAATTAGATGGATCAGTGGCTGGAGGTTGCCCTGCATGTTTTATCACGGAACCTATAGAAATGATCATGGGAGAGCATGATGAGACTCTGCGTTTTATTGTGGTCCCTGGGATGGAGCAACCATTAATACTGGGATTGCCTTGGCTCCGGAAATGGAACCCCCAGATTAACTGGAGAAAGGGGTTGTTGTGCATATGCAACAAGCAGCGACCGGGAAAAGAGGGCAGATCTCAGCCAAAGCTTCAGATTCCAATTGAAATAGCTTCCACAGGTACTGAACCCATGAAAGGGGAGGAGAAAATTCCCAAAGAGTATTGGGATTTAAAAGAAGTGTTCAGTGAGAAGGCCTCGGATGAGCTTCCGCCTCATCGGCCAACAGACTGTGCTATTGAGATTTTGCCTGGGGTGAAGCTCCCGAAACCGAAGTTGTACTCAATGACACCATGGGAATTGGAGGAGATAAGATTGTTTATAGATAAAAATCTGGAACGTGGTTTCATCCAACCTGCTAGACCCCGGGTAGTGGCCCCAGTGTTGTTCCGTGAAAAGAAAGATGGTTCCAACGCTTGGTGGTGGACTATAGAAATTTGAATGCTATTTCCGTGGAAAACGTGTACCCCCTTCCTTTGATGAAGGACATGTTGGCCCACCTAGCAAAGGGGAAGATTTTCACGAAGTTGGATTTGAGAGAAGCATACTACCGAATTCAAATTAAGGAAGGGGATGAGTGGAAGACCGCTTTTAACTGCCCGATGGGTTGCTTCCAATTCAACGTTCTTCCTTTTGGTTTACAAGGGGCCCCAGCTGTATTCATGCAGATGATCAATCAAGTGTTACATGAACATTTATACAGGGGGGTTCTGGTTTATCTTGATGATATCCTTATCTACACGGAAACTCGGGATGAACATGTGAAAATGGTGCGGTCGGTTCTACAGAAACTGTGTGCCGCTAAGTTGTATGCTAAACTGTCAAAGTGTGAATTCCATCAAGAGAAAATTGACTATTTGGGATATCGCATTTCATCTGAAGGCATAGAAATGGATCCAGAGAAAGTGCGTGCCGAATTGGAATGCGCTCCACCACATACCAGAAAACAACTTCAAAGCTTCTTGGGATTTGCAAATTTTTACCGGCAATTTATCCCGACGTTTGCTAAGATAGCAATGCCCATCACAAATCTCTTAAAAACAAAAGGGGAGGTGAAGCCAAGGCCGGGCAAGCTGTTGGAGTGGTCCATGGAGTGCCAAGCAGCTTTTGAAAAGCTAAAACGACTGTTTGCTGCAGAACCAGTGCTAAAGCACCTGGATATGGAAACTCCTTTCATGATTCAAGCCGATGAAAGTGATGTGGCTGTTGGAGCAGTGTTACTTCAAATCAGCGAGAAAGGGATCTTACAGCCTTGTGCGTAAACCTCCTATAAGCTGTCTGAAACCGAGAGAAGGTGGGCCATCTGGAAAAAAGAAGCTTTTGCAGTTTGTTGGGCCTTACTGACCTGGAGACATTTACTGGAAGGAGCAAAACATCCATTTGAGGTATGGACTGATCATAAAAATTTGGAAGCCTTAAAAACGCCTCGGAAGCTGTCCCCAAACAAGTTCGCTGGGCCCAGTATTTCAAGCGGTTCAATTTCTCACTGAAGTACATTCCAGGAGGGAAGAACTTCATGGCGGATGCTCTCTCTAGACTACCCCAATATAATAGTATGCGCTAGGAGGTGATAAGTCCAATTGTCTCAACCAAACATCTAGCCGCCCCAGTGATCACCAGAGCCCAAGAAACAAGAAGTGGATTTATCGAATGACCTAACCGAACAACTAAAAGAAGTTTTAAAACTGGATGAATGGTTCCTGGCTCATTCAAATGACTATACAGTTAGAGATGGTTTGGCTTGGGTGGGGACCAAGTTGTATGTGCCACAGGTGCTGAGGGGCCAAATACTACAACAAGCTCATAATTCTAAAGCAGTTGGTCACTTTGGATTTGTGAAAACCTTACACCTGGTTAAGCGGCAATTCTGGTGGCCTACTTTAAAGAAGGACATTGAAGCTTATGTAGCTAGCTCTCCAATTTGTGCTTCGACAAAGAGACCTCCTGGCAAACCAGTAGGGTTGTTACAGAATGTAGCTAGACCGACAGCCCCCTGGAAGGAAATCTCTATGGACTTTATAGTAGAATTACCCGAAAGCAGTGGAAACACAGTTATCTGGGTAGTAACTGATTTGTTTTCCAAACAAGTACATTGCATACCTTGTTTCAAGATTCCATCTGCTAAGACGCTGGCTAAACTGTTTATTTCACATATCGATGGGTTACATGGCGTTCCGGAATGCATAATCTCTGACAGAGGGATCCAGTTTACCTCAAATTTTTGGAAAGAGTTCCTGAAGTTGATAGGCTCCGCCCAGGGCTCAAGCTCCGCCCACCACTCTCAAACCAATGGGGCCTGTGAGAGGACTAACGCAGTGTTAGAACAGTATCTTAGATGTTACATAAATTATCAACAAGATAACTGGTCCGACTTACTACCATTTGCTGAAGTGGCATATAACAACTCCGTACATAGTAGTACTGGATTTACTCCATTTAAAGTAGCTTCGGGACAAGATTTTTTACCCATACCTGAACTTCCTCGTCAAAAGCCTAACATCCATTTGTTGGAAGAATGGATAACTCAACTCCAACTTAACTGGCCAGTAACACGCAAAGCATTAGATGAGGCCCATCAAGCTCATAAGAAGTTTGCAGACAAGAAAAGATCTCCACAGAAATTATATAAAGTGGGCGACAAAGTTTTCCTGTCCACTATATACCTGCAGACCACTCAAAAGTCAAAGAAGCTTGGTCCTAAATATGTTGGTCCTTTCACGATTGAACGGATTATAAATCCTGTAACAGTCCAACTGAACTTACCGAAAACTCTTCAACGAATTCATCCGGTGTTCCATGTTAGTTTGCTAAAACCTGAACATACTCCTGATTTAAGACCCATCCAGGCTGACCCTCCCATACCAATACTGATTGAAGGTGAACAACATTTTGAAGTTAAAGAAATTCTTGACTCTCGCAAATGGAGGCGTCGACTCCAGTATCTTGTCGCCTGGAAACATTTCCCTTCTTCACAAGCCAAATGGATTAACGAAACCGATGTTAAAGCCCCTAAGTTGATCAAAGCATTTCGTTCCAAGTATCCTGATAAGCCTTAGGAGTGTATTCTTTTGTAATTGTTTAATGATTAATAATTGTCTTTATATTTTCTCCTCTCTCTCTTCTAGGACTGATGGTTTTCCTTTTTCTAGGCAGGCCGAATGTCAGCCTTCAAGATCTTCTACTATCGCTTTGCATCTTTCGGCTGTCATAAGAAACGGGGGGGAGGGGAGGTAGGGATAAGTCTGGGAAGTGAGCTGGAGGTGTTACATTCTTCTGTTGTGTAAATGAGGGGGGGGAGCATACAATAGAGTCAGGTTTCTATTTCTCACTTAGCTTTCTTTTCTCTGCGCAACTGCAACTGTAGGCCAAGGTTACCGGACAGAGGCCTCATCATCACCTGAAGATGCCCACATGATCATATTCATAACTTCTAATTGGAAGTTTCATCTGAACTATTTGGGGTGGGAACACTTCCATCACTTTGTATATGTGAATTGCGCGCCTAATTTCTCAGATTCAGAATTCTTTGGTTGCTACCACTTCACTTTCAGTAAAAGATATCTTTTCTCCAATTTAAAGAGTCTAAGTATTTCTTTCCTGGATTTTGAATGGAGCTCTGCCTCAAAGTATCTTACAAACTATATTGTGTTACTTTGATACAGAGGCTTTGCTTTCTATATAGCCTAATAATGAATTAAGGACTCTGTTCCATTTAAAGAAGCTTTCTTAGATGATACAGTATAAACAAAGCAGTAATTGCAATGCAGGTATTTTTAAAAAGTCTGCCACAGTAGGATGGTAAAAAGTGGTTTCTATATTTCTACATATTAGATTTTTCCATAATTTAAGTGTGAGAATTCCAAAGTGTCTGGAAATTGATAGTGAAAATTAATTTCTGATTCTATTTCTATAGAGTTTATTTACAAAATCAACTCCAGAAATCAGCAATTTCCTCTGTGTGTTCTGAAAACAATAGATATCTTTAGGATATGGTCAAAAAATATTATCAAGCTTGGCTGCTTGTGATGGATTTATAAGATATTTAAGGAGATTTCTTATAATCCATCTTTTTCTAGATTTCTAACAAGTCTAAAATGAAAACAACAGTTTGACTTTAGTTGCCCAGTAAAGGAAAGATTAAATTCAGTGAAATTTGGGGAGTTAAAGAATGTCATTTTATTTAAATGCATTTTATTTAGCAGCTTTAAAAACAGAAATGTGGAAAAGCAGACTAATAAGTATCTGTTCAAAAGAGAAATATGGTGAGGGAAAAAGAGATTTATGAATTCTTATTTTCCTTAGGAAAAAAAACTTCTAAAGCAGACATCAATTCCGTCTAAGGTTTGTAATGCTAATAACAACTGCCTTGTTGCTATAAGTCAACAAGATATCATGGTTTCAAATTCTAATTTACTATTAAGCTGTCGTTTATGTAAACCATCAACAGATTATGGCTTTAAATTTATAATCCACTACCATTAAAACAAAGTGATCAATTCAAAGATCCTGCTAAAATGTGTCAGAGCACATTTTACTATATTAAGTTATCGTATTGCATTAGACTAGTAAAAAAAAAAAGTTTGTATTACTGACAGAATACACTTACTGCCTTCCCATGTGCAGTGCAGCAAGTTAAGGGCCCCTTCTATTCGCTTCCAGTGCTGAAGATGGAAGAATGCGTAGGCTACTGCTTCACTGTCCCCACGCTTCAGAATGTGCTCAGGAGGCAAAATTAAGCTTTTCATTTCTAGCAAGTACTGGAAGAAAAAATGAGAAGTGATGAGAAACTATACAGAACACAACACATAAGTGTTTTCTTTGGAAATATTTTTAAATTGCTTTAATCTGGATTTATGTATCAGAAAGAGAAAACTCTGCTTGAAAGAAAATGTGAATTATTTTGCAAATTCAATTTTAAAAAAAAAGGGGGGGAGACAGTTGTGCATCTTTCATAGTGGGAAAGACCAAATCAATTTAATGTGGATATTTTATTTGGAAACAGTATTGTTACGTTCACTGCTTTGATAATGATTTAAATTATGTGCCTTAAAAATATTATCTTGGTAAAAGATAATTCTGATAAAACAATGATTTGTATATAAAATAGGATAGGATAGCAACTCAAGCAGACAGTTTACTAAGGGTGTAATGCAAGTGTTAGAGATATTACCAAAGTATAATATCACATACTTTCATACATATAAACCAAAAGTGGTGTGCTTGCTCATTATAGTTGGAGTTATCCATCACCAAATAGGTTTCAAATGAAAGTCTCAAATTCCTATACTCAAAAAAGCAGCAAATTTTAAAACTGATGTTTTTGCTGCAATGTCCTTCCTTCTATCCTTGTTGTGGTTCGCCAGTAGCAGGTGCGGGCGGCAGAGGTCTCTGATAGCGAGGTACAAGGGGCCTGTGTGTGATGCAGGGATGGGGCCAGGACTATCGGAGAGTGAGGTGTTACCTTTGGAGCTTGTAGACTCTGGCAGCAGTGACGCAGAGGACCTCAGGAAGCCTGTGCCCAGTGCACATGCGCACAGGGCTGTTCAAAAGAAAGAGCAGCTGAAGCAGCAAGAGTGACTCAGGAATAAGACTGGAAGGTGATGGCCCCTCCCATAAGAGATAAAAACCAGCCCTCAGGGATGTGTTCTTTTTAGGAAGCAAAGAAGTTCTTTAGACTCATAGTCTTCATTGAAGCCCTGCTAACTCCAATTTGTTTTTGAAACTTCTGTCAGTGGAATTTAATCAGTAATTAGTCTTGGCAGTCTTTTGCAACCTTGAAAGGGCTTGCTTTTGATATCAATTAGGTTTAAATGTTTCTTGGCTGGGAATGCACTGAATTTCCAATGCTGCATTAAAAAAGGTTTGCTTTTATACACAATTTGTATCTGTTTAATTTGAACAAGGCCCGGGTCAGAACAGTCCTGGTATTGCAACTGAAGATACTTTCTTATTGAGTTCATTATTGATTCTAAACCTGAAGCAGAAAGTAAAATAAATGCATATGATAAATTATTTTCAAATACTTAGAATGTACTTGAAAATGACACTAATAACTATTTCCTTCCAGTGTTATTTTGGATTCTTATTACCCAAAAATACTGTCATGCCCTGAAAATATTTTATGCATGTGAAAATCCAAATATTTATAACCATTTAATTAACTAATGTCTACAATTTATGAACTAGCCCACTCCATTTAGTAATAGTTAATTCAATTTCATATTTGAAGTATTAGGTACAGTATTTGATTGTACCCAATACATCTGTTGATTCTAAAAATATAACTAACAAAACTCTAAGAATGTAACCAAGTTGTTATGTATCCATCAGTTGTGATATCCATCAGCTACACAAACAAAGTAATTATTTACTAATCCAGTTTAGAGGATTTAACTTTCCCCATTCCAGTTCTTTAAGGAATATAGCAAAGTTGCAGTGGTCAAACCAAATGCATTTACTGCTTGACTGATTCTTCTCTTAGTGCTTGAGTCTATTTACTGGAGGCAATACTCTTACTAATCCTATTTAATTCTTCGTGATCATTTCTTTAAACCACTAAGGAATCATTCACACATTGTCATAATGTGAAAGTGACATCAAATATTTAGCCTCTGCTATTATTGTTTTTAGTCCATGAAATCATTAGCTTGGTGTTCGTTTATAGTTTTTAGACCCACAGTTACCTTTGATAAAAATAATCTTTTAATCAAAGTTAAAAGTGGGTCTAAAAACTCTGACATATTATTTTCCATAGCCCCTTGACATATAACTCACAATAATACAAAAAATGAACTCTGAAAGTTATACTAGATAAGAACATAAAATTATTACTATGATACTAGTTTTTCTTGATATGTGATACCAGTCAGAAGTATAAAAAAAAATTAAACTCCTCAAAGACACAGTAGTCCAGAAGGAATAGGACAGACACCTAATTCTTGGATAATAATACATCCCAGTCTCCCATCCTAATGGCAGAAGGAAAGAAATTAGACTGCCTGAAATGAATTTGCTGCTCTTTTGATCAGTCATGCAAGGAAGCAGAAAATCCTTACAGCAATTTGCTCTCCCAATGCATATTCAAGAGAGTAGATGAAGTCAAACCTTAAGGAAAGAATTATTTGGACACCCTGATTATCAAAAGAGGATTAAGTCTAGGGATAAGCCATCCTTCTATTACTAAGGCTATTAGGGTAATATATCATCAGCGACAGCAATGGCTATTTGAAGTTCCAATTACTGTATACACATTTATTTAGGAAAAGATGAATTGGGCATAAAATTTCTCATTCTGTTCTTTTTCCCTCATTGGGCAATACAGATTTTACAGAAAGTCTTTAATCTGTTACACTTATATTCTATAAAAATAAATCTAAGTATTCCAAATATGCTCACGGGAACAAAAATAATTAAGAATAATGTATTCATATAAATATTTTCATATTTCCCTTACACAAACTAAGGATAGAATCCTTTGATTTACATACTGGGATAACCATGGAATTGCCAATGATAGAAAGAATGTTTTTTTATAATGGTCATACAAAATTATGGTTACCGGGATTTACAATTATTTTCCTACTTGTAAGTGTAATCATATATAGGAATCCTAGAGGAAGAAAATTATTCAGAACCATTTTCAGTCTGATTTCAGACTGGGACACAGTACTATGACAGCATTGATTGTCCTTTTGTGGAGTTGGGGGGGTGTATCCATCCTGGCCTTTCCAGATAATTCAATGGCCTTCAATATTTTTGACCATGGCAGTTAAGTTTGGGAGATTATTATGGTGGTTCAACTTCTTCCTCTTGCTTTTTTCCCATGTTGTCTCCTGGATTTTATCTGATTATTTTAATGGGCTTTATTGCAAAGTTGTCTATTCACACACATTTCATGCATAATATATTATGTAGAGAAATGATTTTTTAAAAAATTATAAAATACACAAATTATTTTGGCATTTAGAAGATCAATGAAGATCCTCTTTCAATCCTAATTAAATGTCATCAGCATTTAGTCAGCACTTGTCTCTGAAGAGGGAGGTGAGGAATGTTAAGGATGTACTTACCTTTGGAACATGAGGATTAAATTCTACTGCTCTATGTATTGCTTCTACAGCATTAATTTCAGCTGTGCTAAGTCCCCTCCTGGAAGCTGTTTCTGGAGAAAACCTACAGCAATATTCCAAATTTGTTATATTACAAAACAGAAACAATCCATAATCTAGCATCTTAAAAGATAAAGCAATGAAAAAAATGATAGGAGCAAAAGTTCAAATTAGTAATATTAATATCCTATACCAGAAAATTGTAATCCAATAAAGAACTAAGCTTTTTTTTCTATTTATCAAATAAACATATATGTGCATCTCAGATACATGAAGTTTTCCTTGCTTCACAGTTTCAGGCAAAATATTAATAAAGATTGTTTGGCTTGATATGTTGTAAGCATCCAGCTCTTGTGTTTTTGCAATTCTATCTATTTATGGCTATTCAATGGGTTATTGAATAAATACTTATTGAATAACCATAAATAGAATTGTGAAACACTGAATAAACCCAATATATAGCTAAACTAGTCAGGCGAGCTAAATCAAACTTCAATTTTAATGAAGTCTCAAACCATCTTCCTATAGCTACAGAAATCAAAATGGCAAACAAAATTTTAGGTGTGGCTCCCCCAAAGCCTCCCAACATTTTCTTCTGAATTTTAATTTTAAATATATGCATAGTATTCATATCAATTAATTTAAGTCATTTTATTTACATTTAAGCAAATCAATTTTATGTTAACCAAGTTTTATCCCCTTTTGAATGCTTCCCCAGAATTTCACTCAAAGGCTATATGTAGCCCTTGGCTTGAATAAGATGGTAGTATGCATCTGGCAAAAGTCATTGCTAACTCAGAATAAATAATTAGAAAACCAAATATTTGTAATTCATTTTGTCACTTCCCATAACATCACTTCCCATAACACAGTTTTGAAGTGGTTGTTTAGAAATGAATAGCGTGGATATCTACTATATATGGTAACAATTGAATTCATCTGTCTATATATTGCATATGTCTATATTCCAATTGCTATTTTAGCAGCAATTTGGCAGGAAAGAAAGATTTTATGAAAAAGATTTGTTACAAAAAAGGCATTATTTTATAATAATAACATTGGCTAAATGCTATGTTGATTTTTTTTTAAAAAAAGAAAAGACATTTGATTTATGTTATCCTTTATATCAATTTGGAAGCAAAACTGCCATGATGCAACAATGAAAATGTGTGAGAACTACATTCTGTATATCAGTATGCCTATCAAATATTTCACTTACCTATCTGAAACTGCTCTTGCTTTTAAGAGTGCTGCTGTGTAACATATTGCTGCTGATTTTGGAAGGCTGATATCTATGGAATAATAAATTGTTGTCATTAGATCTTAAAGTAAGAAACATTTCAAAATCATTCCTTCCCTGAACAGCTATTTATACAGGAAAGTATCTCTATATTAAATATATGAGACTAAAATCTGAAAGATAAAAATCAATTATATACTTCTTACAATGTTTCCACATTTAGTATATTCAACCAAGTGTTGCAGTGAGCATACTAGATTTGGGCTTGGGAGATTGATTGATTACTTTTACAAATTTATATAGCCATGCATCTCCTAATGGAACTCTGAGCAAGAATAGAATATAAAACACAATACACAACACAGCCATTTTAAAAATCACATTGATGCCACGATAAAAAGCACTTATTAATATGTCCCTCTACAGGCACCAGGTTCCATTAATTCCACTGACATTCCTACAAACCTAGGAGTAAGTCTTCATGACTTTTCAAAAGCCCCTTGGGGATGAGACCTTAGAAATCTCTAAGACAAAGCTATTTCATAAGGCAAGTATTATAATCAGGAAGTCTGGCTTCCAAAAACCCACCAGGTAGTACTCTTTTACTAAGGGAACCTGAAGCATGCCCACTCCACTGGATTTAATATAAGAGAGAGAAACCTTTGGGCACTGGCAATCATGCAAATGACCTCAACCCATATACTCTAAATTAGAAGCATACTGGGACCCAGGATAGCTCATCTGGCAGTATTTACATGGGGCCTCCAATACTGCATGTGCTGCATCATTCTGGACCACCTAAAGGTTCTGAATGCTTTTTAAGGGCAACCCCATATACAGTGCACTGCAATAACCCAACTGGCAAGTGATCAGGGTATGAGTGACAATGACCACTGCCTCCCAATCCAGGAATGGGTGCAAATGGAGTATAGGATGCATTTGTGCAAAGGCCTACCTGGTCACACCTGCTAAAGGCACTAGTGCAGAAATATTCCAGATCAAGCACCATGCCTGAGGAACTGTTAACCCATCCAAAATTAACAATGGAAGATCATTAGATTCATGGCAGAGGGGAAGACGTAAAACCCCCAATCATTCAGTTTTGAACTAAAGAGATTCAAATCCCAACTTGATCACAAAGCTCACTAAGTGATCCTCAGCAGTTCCTTTTTCTCAATTTAACCTAACTCACCAGTTAAATGTGTAGAAATAAAAATGATCTACAATGTTGAGAACCCAAGAGAAAAGTCAGGATATAAATGAGGTAGCAATAAATATAGTAATATTTAATAATGGATTTCTACAAAAGTTCAGCGCTTCAAAAGACCTAAGGAGCTTTTGTTATGTTAAGTCAGGAGTGTCAAACTCAATTTCATTGAGGGCCACTTCAGGGTTGTGCTTAACCTGAGGGGACTGGGATGGTGTGGCCAGGGTGGGCATGGCCAGCTCAATGTCACTTGTGTTGGGGGGGGACTGTGGTGGCTCAAGCGCTCTGCCAGCAAAATGGGCTCCCAAGCTCCATTTTGGCAGGCAGTAGCATCACGGGCCGGTCCTTCGCTGTTTCTAGGGCATCCCCTGCAGATCAGAACTAAGTACACCACAGGCAAGGTCCTGCCCCTGGGCCTTGAGTTTGACACCCCTGTGTTAAGTGATCTGCCTAAGGGTAGGGACTTTTCAAAAGTAGGCTGTATGTAATTTTAAAACAAATTTCCCTTGTTGTTGTGATTTGAATTATAGCTACAACAAAGACAGAAATGCATGATCTATATTCTACTCTTTTGAACCAGTTGCAAGTTCCTATTTTATTTCAGTTTGGTATTATTGAAAACTTTTATTCTTCTTGATTACTAAAGATCTACATAGCCAGTGATTTTGCTTCATAAATATGTGTTTCTAACATTCATTTACTTACCACAGTCTTCTTTACGTCAAACAATCACCATCACCTAATTTTCTCCCCTACACAATCTTACTACCCTCCCCATTCCCACTGTTTATTGCCAATGCAGAAACATAAAGTTCATAATTATTATACATTCTTACCATCATACTTTGCTAGAACTGCCTGAACATCCGCATAAGCCTGCAGTTCCAGAAGTGTTTCTAGCAGGTTTTCATGGATATTCAATACACTTAAGACAGGAAATTCTTTCATTAACTATAAACAGGGGAAGTAAAATATTTTATGTACAATTAAAGTTTTGGTAAAAATGAGTGTAGTTTACAGGGATGTAGACAATACAAATTTCCAAATGTTTTCTTTAGTGCCAGAAGCTGAAAGGCAGAAGAGGGTAAGCAAAATTTCTTGCCAACATGCAGCTATTCCACTCACAAGCCCAACCAGTACAAGAGAAAAAAATAAGCTGTGATTTCATTTAAGCTGACATCAAATCACAAAAACCAACACAACTCTTAAAACAAGTAAAGTCATCTAAATGGAAAAGTCCTAAAGTAAAAATGACTGGAAATGCATCCTAATAATCTTTAACATCCAAATTAATCAGAAGGTACAGGCCATCATAATCCATAATCATTTTTTTAAAAAAACATTAATACACAATACTGATGTAAAAAATACTGTGAATTAAAAAAAATCAATTTTCAAGTTATGAAGATTATAAGTTGACAATAGTCATTTTGACTGTGGCAGATAGAACTATAATAATTTCAAAAACTGCTATCTCAAATTAATTACATCTATTTCATACTCAAAATCATCCTCAGTGTTTTGAATTCAATTTACATGCGCTTACTATGCAAATTTAAATCATCCTTATTTACAATGACGAATCCGCATACAGACAGGAGATTATACAACTTGCCTCATGGTATAACCGGATTATGTTTATGTTATATCATGATATAACAATCTGGAACTGAAAACACTGAAAACAGTAGAAATGGTGGTAGACTTTAGAAGAAACCCTCCCATACTACCATCTTTTACAATACTAGACAACACCGTATCAACAGTAGAGACCTTCAAATTTCTAGGTTCTACTATATCACATGACCTAAAATGGACACCTAACATCAAAAATGTCATCAAAAAAGCACAACAAAGAATGTTCTTTCTGCGCCAACTTAAGAAGCTCAAACTGTCCAAGGAGCTGCTGATCCAGTTCTACAGAGGAATGATTGAGTCTGTCATCTGCACCTCTATAACTGTCTGGTTTGGTTCTACAACCCAACAGGACAGACACTTGGCCAATAAAGTATTCTAAAGTATTCTATTTTATTAATCACAATACACTATAAATCTTCTTTCACCTAATAAATTAAAACAACTAAAAATGAGAAAATGAAATACACTATTTCTTTAAAAACGTCCATGTAAATATCTTACTTACATCCCTCATCATTTTTGCTGCTTCTTTAATTCTTCCAAGCTTTCTTGCACACATAGCTAGTCTTCTTTTCACATAAACCAATACATTGGTGTCTCTTCCTGAAAAGAGATTCATCTAATGTATCATTGTCAAAACTAATCATTGTCTCTGAGGTTTATTTATTTAGCGTATGACAAATAGATGGACTTATAGTTGTTCTTATGTTCAAAATTAATATTTTGTTAAGGAGCACCACAGTCACACTGATGGGTAGAGACAAGACCCCGCTTACACAATGAGTCCTGGCAGACACCATGTTGGATACAGACCCTGTTCAGAGTTGACCAATGCTGGCGAGGAAGGTAAAACCCAGCATCTTTTGTGTAGGGTCATCTATGTAACTGCCCATTTGGCATTCCACTATGTGTTGAAATCAAAATTGTTAGGTAGGAGTATGATGCTAGTTCGCTTTCTCATGGTGCATCCTGGACAGCATGGAAGTGTGAACCAAACGACTAATAACAATTGGCAGTCAGACTACATTGAAGAATTGGCATTAATAACAGTTGGCAGAAAAAACAGTTTTTTCTCTGAACACCATCTCTCTGCTAAACAAATAATTCCCTCAACACTGTCCAACTATTTACAAAGTCTGCATTACTATTACTATTAATCTTCTCATCACTCCTCATCACTCATCCCTCCCACTTGTGACTGTATGACTATAACTTTGTCACTTGTATCCTTATGATTTATACTGTTTCCTAGTATGATTTGATTGTTTATTGTACCCTATGACGATTATTAAGTGTACCTTATGATTCTTAACTCTTGACAAATGTATCTTTTCTCTTATGTACACTGAGAGCATATGCACCAAGACAAATTCCTTGTGTGCACAATTACATTTAGCCAATAAATAATTCTACCTATCTATCTCTGAGGTTTTATTTACAAATGCACAGTATATCTTATTATTTTGCATAAAGATACTTACTGATGATAAAAATGTAAAATGCAGAGAATACCAGTAAATATTACATGTTTTACTTTCATTTTTAATCCTCACTATACATGGAATTCTAAGAGAATACTATTACATTGGGTGAAATACATTTAATGTAGATGTTGCTATGTACATAAAGATTGTGTTTATAAAAAATAAAAGAGATATTTTTTAAAATTTTCATTCATTCATTGTTCTTGTAACTTTGAATGGACAAAGTTTGAATGGACAAAGATTCTTTGCTGGACAAAGAATCATTGAGGAAGATGTGATGGCATGTGCACCTGAAAAAGCAGAGGGAAAAGGCAACCGAAAAGGATTTCAGAGAAAATCAAAAATTAAGGCATTGAGCTGTGTGGGAAAGGGGAAAAAAGTTTTGGGGTAGCCACACCCTAGAATCTCTTAGGCTATTAGGGTAGAACTTTAAGGCCCTGTCCCACTGGCCAACAGACGCAAAATGTATGCATAAAGAACACAGCGGATGAGCAAAATTTCGGGGGTGTTGTCATAGGCTCCGTTGTCATAGGCTCCAAAAAGTGGCAAAAAATTGCATAAACAGAATGGAAAAGAATGGACGTGGGTAGGATGTAGCGGGGATGTTAAACGGATGTTCGTAGGAAGCCTAGCGGATGACAGCGGATAGAAGCGGATGACACCTCAGAAGGGTTTCCGGGGGAGAATTTCGAAGCGGATGCATAGCGGAAAGGGCGGATGCATAGTGGATGATGCGGATGCATCACGGACGTCTATAGGAAGCAAAGCAGATGCATAGCGGATGTATATTGGATGCAAAGCGGTCACTGCGCATGCGGGGAGTATGAATTGCGTCAGCTCTGCAGATTTAAAAGGATGCAGTTCGCACGCAGTCAGCATTCAGAGGAAAGACGTGCTGCCACATACATCTTCAAAGAACACCATGGTTCGTCAGTCAGGGAAGAAGAGAAAGCTGGTGCCTACTCGTGCCAGTCCTGGCAAGAAGGACAGAACCACCATCCCACCCCCTGGCACTGACTCTGAAGCTGCTGGTGCTTCTCCTGTTGGTGGTGTTGCTGGTGTTGCTGCTGCTGGTGCTTCTCCTGCTGCTGCTGCTGCTGGTGCTTCTCCTGCTGGTGCTTCTGGTGCTGCTGCTGCTGCTACTGCTGTGGTGGAACAGCCCCAAGGCCCTCAGAGCCCTGCTACTCAAGCCCCTGAAGGACCTGCTGCTGAACGCCCCACCAGAGGGAGGAAGATGCAAGGGAAGAAGGGAGAGAGGAAACAGTACACCGTTTCCGAGGACCATGAGGAGGAAGTGCTGGAATGACTGAGGGAGAACGAGTACCTCTGGAGAAAGGGCCACAGACTGTATCGCGACACCAAGAAGAAGCAGGCAGCTTGGAGAGACAAGGCAGAAAGTCTGGGCTACACTGCAGATGTACTGCTGGGATGGTAGAAACACATGCACACCTGGTATGGCAAGCTACACCTCAAGAAATCCGGGCAGGCCGCTGTCAAGCTCACTGACTGGGAGATGTACATCATGGCCAAGTGCAGCTTCCTGGAGGGTGAGGTCCGCCACCGAGGAGCAGCCCCTCTGAGACCCCTCTCCCTCAGACAGCCCACAGACAGCCAGTCCTCTTCCAGCCAGGAGCCAGCTGCCCTGTCCAGGCAGGTGTCTTCAGAGGGCCCCATGACAGAGACCCCCCCGACAGCTGCACACCCCATGCCGGAGGACTTGGAGGATCCCCTGTCACAAATGGAGGAAGAAGCAGAAGCCACCAGAGACCAACGTACCCCCACCCCCACCCCCACAGTTTGCAGGCAGAGAGGCAGATTGGAGGGCCAGAGCCACACTGTCCTGTTGGAGATCAGGGACACAATGAGGACCAGCACAGAACATCTCTCTCAGCTGGTCCACTTGGACAGAGCATCCTCGGGCCGGAACACCTTCATCACCTATGTGAGCCAGACCCCCAGGGGCCAGCTGGAGGCCCAGTACCAGGTGATGAAGGAAAAGATCACAACACTTCTGCACAACCCTCAAGGCCCAGCTGAACATGCTCTGACCCAGTCCAGGTCTGCTCCTTCACCCTAGGCGATGTCACAGCCCTTCCACGGCTTTCAACAGCCTCTCACCTACCAAGGCTACGACTACTAGGACTTCCCACAGCAAAAACAGACTTTCCCAGTCGAGGCCCAGGTTCATCGCACGCCACAGACACCACACCTCACCCAGCTGCAGACCAGACAGCCCCACTACACTCCTCCTTCCTCCACCGCACAGCCAAGCCCCTCAACAGACAATCTGTCATCAGTCTTGTGCCTGACATCCCAGGTCCTTGATGAAGGGCCTCTCAACCTCATGGGACTGATTCAGCTCTCTGAGAGCTTCCTCAACACACCATCCCCTGTTGTACTCTCGGGGCTAAGCACCCCAATGGCGCCTCAGACCAGCACTCAAGCCACAACTATCTCCACAGTCCCTGCCCGCTTAACAGCTGAGACCATAGACATGACTCAGAGTGACTGAGAATAGTGCCAAAGACTGAGTTGTTACTTGTTCACTTTATCTTTGCTTAAGACACTTTATTTGGTTCATTTTGCTTTTTTAATAAAGTCATACAGTTTACTGAAGACAGTTATTAATAAAGGTTATCTTTGCTTAACACACTTGGTTCATTTTTTTTTAGTTAATAAAGTGTTGGTGAAAACTTTGAAAAAATGCTTTAGCCTTTGCATGCTTGTGGGATAGGTAAGGATAGTTGTGCGATAGATAAACCTCCAGTGCAAGCATAGTAGGACTGTATGGTCCACCCTCCCAGCTGCCACACATATGGACCTTTTGTATCAATTACAATTTATTCATTGATCAACACATTTCAAAATAAACAAAGCTCTTTATTAATGCCCTATTCATTGTAGGGCCATTCAACATACATGGCACAATCTCATCAGTATTATGCAACAGCTTCAAGGAAGCATCCATTAAACTATCTATCATCCTGTCTTGCCACTCCACTGCTCCAGTTGGGGAGTTGCACCAGTGTCTCAGGAGGTTGCGCTGCTTCTTCCCTTCACGTGAAGTTCTGTTGGGGCCTTGTACATCCACAGTGTCTATCAGGTTTTGTCCTTGCCTGCATTCACCAGGCTCCATGTCCCCATTCCCTTGTTGACGGTCTACAAGTCTGTTCTGCAAGACTGGGTAGCGGGTGCGCATGAGATTGTGCAGGATGCAGCAAGCTTCCACAATGTTCCTCACAGTCTGTGGGTGATGCTGCATGGTGGTGAGAAGTATCTGGAACCTGTTGGCCAGGATGCCAAAGGCATTCTCCACCATCCGTCTTGCTCTTGATAGCCTGTAGTTGAAGATCCTCTCTTCACGGGTGAGGTATATTGAACTGTACGGCTTCATGAGGTAGGCTCTGAGGGAGAAGGCATCATCACCAATGATGAAGTAGGGCACATCTTGTGTGTCATTGGGCAGGGGGTCTGGATCTGGAAAACCCATGATGAGGTTGCGTTCCAGCTCCTCCTTGAGGTGACTGGCATTGTATACCTGGGCATCTGAAGATGACCCATTGCCTGAAGCATCGATATCCATGAACTTGTAGTCAGCATCGACCATGGCGAAGAGAATGATGCTGAAGAAGCCCTTGTAGTTGAAATAAGTGGACCCCGACTTGGCTGGAGCTTTGCAGGCCACATGCTTGCCATCTATGGCTACAACGGTGTGGGGGAAGTTCCACTTCTGATACCACTGCTCTGCAACTTTCTTCCAGCCTTCTTCAGTGGAGGGGCACTGGAGGAGCTCCTCCAGGTATTCTTCGATGATGGCCTGCACCACTTCTCTGACCACTTTGCTGATGGTGTTGTGTGGCACCCTCCACACATACTGCATGTTTTTGTATGTTGTTCCAGAGGCCAGGTGGCGCAGAGTCAGTGCCACCTTCAGTCCAGGGTCCAGGCTGGGACGGAAGTTGGTGTTTGCCTTGGTCAACCTGGGTCTCAGACGCTGTACAACTTCGTCAAACATGGCTGGTGGCATCCTCACGAAGTGATGGAATGCACGAGGGTCTTCTTTCCTCAGCTCCAGCATCAACTGGTCATAGAGTCCAAACTCCATTCTTCTCCCGATCCATCCTCGGACCCACACAGCTCTTGGATGTCTCCTTCTTCTCCTTTTGTATAATAGGTGAAACAGTCTGAACAGGGTTTGGTTCTGGTGATAAATGATCGGAGCCACCATACGGATTGTGTCATAATCCATGGTGGAGAACAATGGATGATGTGGAAGAGCAAGACCAAGGGTGAAGAGGTCTGTACACCACGGCCGCTGGACTCATACTGAGATCCAGATGATTTCTTCCCCCTTTTTATAGGAAATATCAGTTTTCCGCTAGGTGTCCTTCTACATACTCTAGACATACTGCAGACATCCTAAATATCCGAGATACTTCCCAGATACAAATGTTTTGTCCATTTTAATCCTTTATATACAAGATGCATCCGCTTACATCCTTTCTATTTCCGTGTTACTAACGCTGTGTGGACGTTCCATGTACCTTTCGTTTCCTCCTCCTTTCCATTTTCAGCTGCAGCGGATGTGAGTTGCGAGGATGTCCAGAGGATGCCGAGAGGATAAAGTGGACGTTTAACGGATAACGGACAGAGAACGTTTGTTGCCCGTATATGTCGCAGATGTACATCGTACATGGCGGAAAGTTCATCCGTTCACAAAGTTTTGTGCACCTCAAAACTTCTTGGGTGGATGAAATCTCAGTGGACGGATAGAGCGTATGAAACACGTATGCAGTGAGTACACAACAGATGCATCACGTTTTCCAATGGATGGCAAGCTTTTTTTAACGTTTTACATCCTCTTTGCATCCGTTGGTGCAGTGGGATGTGGGCTTTAGTTTGGCAAGTAAACACTGAAAGAAATAAAGCATTGGACTCAACTGGATTTCACTGTGTCATCTTTGGACTTGACCGATTATCTGTCAAATGGACACTCATAGGTTGCTCAGTCAGATCAATTTTACTGCTTTCTGTTGCAGTAAAATTAAAATTTACAATAATCAGTTCTAAGATTTACAATTTTGTGTTATATTGTTTTTAACCCCATATCAGTGAAAAAGTATTAACCTTTGTGTTAAAGATTACAGCGAGACCAATCTCAAATCTACCGATTTTAAACAATTTGTGCAATAATACTTACTAAGCTGTGCCTCATGGTGTGGATTTTGTGAACTGCTATGCTGAGATCTTTTATAAACTGTTTCTCCAGCCCTCAGAGCTTGTTTAAAGTATTTTTCAGCTTCTAAAATAGTAGTTGCTTCTTCCTCAGCCAGAAGAATGTATGCTGTGGCACAGCTGAAAGGAAAAGGGAAAATTCTGTCAGCCACCCATTGAGTCATATGGTGTATTAATAAACAAACAATGAAATATTGTGTTTAAAGAGAAACAAACTTAGGATTTATTTTGAATTTGGATATTATAATAACAGCAATTAGGATCTGCTGAACAGGAAATTTGTAATAAATCTGAGTAAGGCATGTGCTTTCCTAGTTCACTCACTGAAGTTAATATATAGCCAAGAAGCATATGTTGACTTCCACTGTGCACTTTCTTTTAAAGAACTGAATGGTAGAAACACATCCAGTTGTCTTCATATTATCACTTCATTCTTCATTTGAAGAGTTCAGCCTCAAAAAAATATTATATCTTATTTAAAGAACTGAACAAGGGACAACTGATATTCATGCCTTATATTTAAACTGAAATTCTAAAATTCAGAATTTTAATTCAATTCTTTTTAGACCATGAGTATACCAACTTTTTGACTTGCTTAGGCCACATAGAGCAAAGAGGTGTTGTCTTGGCCTGTATATAAAGTATATAATATACTTAACAAATATAAATAACAAGCTTCCTTTATTTTTGTACATTTTTTACAATATCTTGTGGGGCTGCATTAATAGCTGTCCTTGGTTTGACACATTTGGTTTAGAATGAGCATGCAAACTTACTCATTATTTAATTCTAAAGCTTGATATGCTGCTTTGATTCGGGCCTGAGGATTCCTTTCCCGCCACGCCTTCTGCATAACTATTTAAACATAACAATTTATATAAAATTAGTTAAATATTCATGTATTAAACATATTTTAGAAAAATAAAACTAACTTTAAGAGAACACTACACATTTCTGTGAAAATTAATGTCCAACTGAATTTTATGTATATGTTTTCTAACAAGAAAATGTTTAAAAAGTGATTAACAAAAACATACAAAAGTAACAATTACATTCCTCACACACAATTTTGTTTTACAAATGATCCTAATTATTTCTTTCTTCCTGCCAGTAACAATAGCAATACACTTAGATTTATATACCGCTTCATAGTGCTTTAAAGGCCTCTCTAAGTGGTTTAGAGCTACATATTGCCGCCAACAATCTCATCCTCATTTTACCAACCTTGAAAGGATGGAAGGATGAGTCAACCTTGAGCAGGTCAGAATTGAATTGCTGGCAGTCAACAGAATTAACCTACAATTCTGCATTCTAACCACTATACCACTAAGGCAGGCAGTTTGTACCAGGTGACTTGAATTTGTTTCTTTCTGTTGCTTTGCACTGAGGTTATTTAGCCATTATATAACAGTACTATTCTTACATTCTTGCTCACTTGGGAGGGGATAAGTGAGAGAGATCCTCAATATGGTAGTCTGATATAATAGCTAAATTCATTTAAAACAAAAAAACAAAGCTCTAATTGTGACAAAAAGTTATAAGCAAATGACTGTGACCTGAAAAAATATCTACATCTAATCATAAAAAAATCATGGCAAAATCAATGCTACTAAGATCCTTGTGGCTAACTCCAAAACAAATATATGCAAGATTGCAGTCTGAATATCTAATCATCTTTAGTTTTAGCAAGAAAATTCAAGAATATGTTTCCTTTGGAAACGAAAATGAAAGAATAATGTGAAAAATGCTGAAACAACTTTTTGGAAGCAAAAAGTTAGCTTTGGCTTAGTTAATGAGATAATAGACTACATTAATATAACAAAAACACTATTCTTCTAGCAATGGACATTATCACTAGAGTAACTTATAGACGTAAGCTATGACTGATGGATGAATTGGAAAGCATTAATGCATTAATTGCCAAATATTAGTTGTACAACACTGAATGCCTTTGTTTTTCTTCTCTCTCTTTTTTTTTTTTTAAGTATATTTAGGTTATATATAACTCCCACAGAGAAATAGTATGAGCAAAAGTCATAAAATCTCAGGCTCATTTTTCATAAATGAGACATTCATAAATAATACAATTTTTCATCCTTTTTCAAATTTACAAACTTCACAAGAGTATTCTATCATTTTGACTGAAAAGTAACTTAATTTTTCAGACAAGAGACATAGCCCTAAAAGAAATTAGCCCAGTTTGACTTTAAAATCATTTTTCATTGATTTTATTGCTATAAAATCAATGAAAAATGGTAAAGCTTCAGAAAATTACTGTTACATTGAAATGATGAAAGCTGGTGGTCACAGTTTACACAAGATGCTAGCAAAACTATACTTGAGATGCCTCAGAGGAAAAAAAAACTTGTTGTATAGAAAAATGTTGAATACATAAGAAAGCTTTTTTGGCTTAAACACAAACATGAAAAAGAGCCAGGTTATGTTTAATAAATTTACCAAAGAAAGATTTTTTTTATATCTGAGAAGAATTAGATGTGGTAGACTACTACATATATCTTGACCAATGAATCTCAATGGAAAGCAATACAATAAAGGAAATTGAATGATGTGTTAAATGTGGTTGGCAGGCATTTGGTAAGCTAATTTTCAAGAATCTCTCCCTATGCCTGAAGAGAAAAGTTTTTGATCAGTGTGTGCTACCTGTTCTAACATATGCCAGTGAAACATGGATGCTATCCTCACAATCAATACAAGAGCTACAAGTGGTATCGTTGTTCACCTTTTTTCTTATTTCACAAAGAAAAATAAAGTAATTGTACCTGCATCTGAAGGCCTAAGAGAGTCTGTTTCACAGGTAAAAAAACTCTGATGATCCTGAGCAGATAAGTTCATATCATAATATGTTAGTGGCTCCTTTCCTGTCACCCATGTATATCTTAAGGAGAGAAAAAAAGTATCATTAATTCCATAATTCTATGTATCAGAACTAGTTTCTTTCTAAATGAAAGTACTGTTTAAACTTTCTTTAATGCCTTCTAGTCAATCCTGAGCCTAAACAAGTACATGAAATAATCCATATAGTTTTCTTTATTTTATTATTTATTTAATTTGTTTATTTGCAAGGTTGTCTTCTTCTTAGAGCTAAGAATGTGAATGGCCCAATAACACCCCACTGGCTTTGTCTCAGTCTCCCATTTTTTACCATTGCCATTAATCCTAATACTAATTGAGCTCTCAAGTGTATATTATACTTCGGCCTTAAGCAATACTAACACAAGAAACAGAAATGTTAGAAGTATATTTAACTGAATAGCTTTTTTTTTTTCCCTGTGGGTCATGACCTATCTTGAATAAATAGTAGCCTAAAAAAGAATAGAGACTTAGAATAAGTCTTTATAATAAATTTCCAAACTGGCTGGGATTTCAGAATAGAAGTACACTGAAATTCATGATAACAATTATTTTTAATAATATTCTGTAAATGATAAATTCATGGTATCCATTCAAACAATAATTTCCACAAAAAATGAAGAAAGTAATTATATGTATATCTGTGCAAACGTTAATCTGCCATATCTTTGGGTAGTTTAGGATTAGATATAATTTTAAACCGGTGGCTTTGTTTTTATTGTTTTTAACAAATAGAGTATAAAAGAAATACAATCATTGGTTACCTGTTATATTCTGCTCCTCTAAAGAGATTGAGTGGATTTCTCCATACTTTGCACTCTGTTTTAGAAAAAGATAATTTAGTTTTGAAATTAACCTCACTTAATAAAGCTATCTTTCTGAAATTTAGTGGGAGATCACTAAATCTAAAGTAGATACAAGTATAAAAAAATAACAGCAGAATTTTTCTTTCAAATTGGGGTGTCTTTCAGTCAATTTTGAGACCTGGCCACTGCCTGGATAAGCCCATCTAGTTTTTCTTGGCAATATTTTTGAAGTGGTTTGCCATTGCCTTCTTCCCCAGGTTGAGAATGATTGACAGTCATCCAGTCATTTCTAGAATTTAATCTCCCAGTTTGTAGCCTGGCTCCTTTAATCACTACTCCCAAAGTACTTTCAAATTAGTGTAAGCCTAAAATTGAGATGAGCTTTTCACACAGATCTAAAATTAAGTATGAATAACAGTTTACAGTTCAACTACATATCATGCAGATTTCGAACAAATGCTAAACAGAAGATTGACAAAATTGATTGATTAAACAGAAGATTGACAAAAATGAAGAAAGGAGCAGGTCTATTTCTGATTTTTCAAATTGTACTTTGAATCATTATCCATTCTTTTCAGGAAAAAAAAGGTTTTTAGTGCAGAATACGTGCAAAAACAAAAAGTGGCAGATGTTCTTGAATCATAAATCACGGTTTGGCAATTAATAGATTTTTTTAGGATTCCAAATACTGTCTAATAAAAAACTTAATCAGTATCTTTTTTCATTTCTTTTTCATGCGTATGTATGTATGTATGTATGTATGTATGTATCTCCCTTATAAAAATCTCATAAATAAAATATAAAGGCGAGTTACTAAGTACATTTATAGGAAGCCAAATATGAGAAACAATCACCTGAGAGATTTTGTCTGTTCATTTCATTATCTCCACTAGCAGCAGAAAAATTTGCCTGTGCAGAACTAGCATTGTCTGCCCCTCCAATGAGCGGTCGCAAATGACTCACAGAAACCTGTTCAATAAAAGACATGCCATATTTTCTGAAGTACCACCATTCAAATATCTGGAACAAGAAACAGAAAAATATGTGGAATGCAATTATTATGACTGGTCACATGGAGAGATGGGGAGGGGGGGAGGAGATTTATATTGGATTTGGCATTTTTATTAACGTAATATTTTTATCCTGCTTTTTCATTTACCCTTCAACAGAAAAAACTGACAATTTCTTCACAGCTAACCAGATATAAAAACAGAATACAGTATCTCAAAACTCTTCTTTTTCATGTCAAAAAGAAAGTATAGTTAATAGTTGGCTTCATGTTCAAGTGGTCAATCAGTACTATACTACATAGGAATCTCAGAACTCATTTTCCATTTCACAAAATGAGCCTCAGCATATGAAATATATGTAATCTAAACAAATAAATAATTGTTCTGAGTAAATCACAAACCATTTAACTTTCAGAATTTAACACAGATGAGTTTCTTATGGCTTTATGTTTTTTCCTTGCAAAACTATATTTCTTGTTCTATCAAATAGCACCATCTGGAGTTCAGCTAGTATACCAGATACACTGTGCTTTCAATTTAGCACTAGCATAGTTTGCATAAAATCTAATTTTAAAAACCTACAGCTTTGATGAAATGATACATAAAATTATATTAGACATGTTCACCATCTTCTGCATATTGTAAAAGTTTAAAAATATACCTAATTCATTCCTGATTGCTATATACATAAATATAACATGTTTTTAAAATTACTTTCTCTGTTTAGAGCAGAAATGTAACAATAGCAGAGGCAAATGTAGTTTAATCCTCAAAACAGGCCAGGAGCCAAGCTTTTATTTGCAATTCAATGAACACAGGATTGCTGTTTGTTTTAGACAATTGAAACTGATGGGATCCAGACAAGATTAACCTAAGGCAGATTCATATCAACTGGAACTAATTTCACAGGAAAAATGATGAGGTAAATAAAATCAGTCTTATATGAATATGTGAAGCATTCCTCTAATACTCAATTTGCTGCCAGTACTTTCAAGAACTATGAACTTAAGCAACAATTTAGCTCACTTCTACTATATTTCTTGATTAGTTAAGGAACACAGAAATACAGAAAAATACTTACAAATATCAGACCTGATATCAAAGATGAAGTCCCCGTAAGTGCAACATAGAATTTTGGAGTCAGCGTGCTCAAGAAAACAGTTACTGCCAATGAAAAGATAAGTCTTGTTGGTTAACACAGTTGGATTTCCCAATCTTCAGGCTAAGAAAATGATGAATATATTAATTAAGGCAAGTGGTCTTGTTCACACATATTACAATACAAACCATAGATAAAACAACCAAACTGTCTGAATTCATACTAATCACAACACATTGTATTCTCCCAGCCAGTGTTAAGAATTAATAGTAAGTTGCTCTATTTTGAGAAATTCAATAATTTAAAATAAATAGCTGAAAATACCTGTAATGTTTTGTGAATAAACATTACCTCGACCTCATATAGGTAAGACTAAATCCAAGAACTCTACCTTGAGAGTTATAAATGAAAAGAAGTGCAAATATAACAGTAATAAAGTAATGGAACAATAGACTAAGCAATGAAAAATAAACAATGATACAGTGATATGGGAATAAAAGTTGAGTAGGTTAGGAAACTGGGAGTGAAGAGGGAAGTTGAGTTTGCTATTAGCCACCTCCAGTGTGGTATTTCCCCATTGGGTTCCCAGCCTAACAGGCACAGCCAAGTCTTCAGGCTCTTACAGAAGGATATTGTGCAAATCTAGTCAACAGTAATTCAATAAACAATGGTTAAATGATCCATGACTTTCTACATATGTTCTAAGTATGTTCTTTTTAAAAAATAAATTTGAAAATGTAGAAACAAAGTATATGAAGCCATTCAATTCAAATCAGTGGTGAACTAATCAAAAATAAACTCATTACATTATGTAGGGAGAACTGCGTTTCTCTTGTTTGCTTGTCTCTTTGACTGATTCCTGCCATCTGTTTGCATGTTGCAGTTCTCCTATGAGCTGTGAAGAGCATCCAATAGTGGGAGGTGCTTAGTCTCTGCATTCACAGGCTGAGCTTGATTTGTGGAACATTCCTCCTCCACCACGTGACTCCTCAGCGGACCCCAGTTTTTGCTCAGCCTTGTGCGAGACAGGCAATGCTTTGGATACTTCCTTGACTGAAACAGGAATATTAGCAGGTTTGATTGCAATTCGGTTTTCCTTTGGTTTTTTTCCTTTGTCTTTAGCCTTCAATCCTTATCAGTCTGAGAGTCCGGTTTAAGTGAAGCGCTGTTCGCACCCCCCCCCCAAAAAAAAAGAGGTGGTGGGAGGCTTTTGGAGCTGTTCTGCTCTACCTCCCCACAGATAAAATTTCCTTACCTCTGCCAGTTTTGATTGCCGCTGTGTCTTTATTCCGTTTGCTTGCTAGCGGCTTGATATTTCATTTTAAAAGTCGTATCGCCTTTACCCCCCCTCTGAAAGCCATTTTCTTCAGTGGGGAAGTTAATTAGGATGAATTCCCCTTTCTTCTACGCCGTTCTGTTGTTTGAGAGCTCAGGCTTCGTTTGAGCTCTGGCTTAGTTTGCAAGGCGGGCAGCTGCTGCTGAGAAGCACGGAAAAGACTTTAACTGCTGGAGGCCATCTTGAGTGCGACCTCATGGCTGCGCGCCTTGTCTGTCTTCCCTGAGCTGTGTGAGGTATTTTCTGCTCGAAGCAACAGAATTCCTTCAGGATTCTGAGAGTTGTTTTACCCTTGTTTTGGCTACCTGCACTCGAGGATAATTAATTCGCTTTTAAAATTGTTGGCTAAACCCTCACAGCCTTTATTCTCAGTGGCACAGCAGCAAGCACCTAGGCCAATGTCCGCCTGTGCAGGGAAGCTGCTGAAGGCCCTTACAATCATCAATCCGGGCCTTAGGCATTCGCTATTTGGCTAATTGGATTACTCGTTGATATTGGTTGTTCTATTATTAATATTGGAATATACATATATCACTACTCATAGGAGCAATTACAAAGCAATTATAGCAATAATATAATAATTATTACAATCATAATAATCACTCATGGTAACAAACTACTTAACAGTATAATACTTTAATTTTCAATAAAATATTATTACTGAGATACGACTTATTTTATATATGTATGTATGTATGTATGTAT